>JAOPUB010108399.1:0-12465 GCA_027564055.1 Neptis clinioides
AGTGGGCCACGTCCGTAGTCCAATGACTGGGATTTGAACTCAGAACCTATCGATCGTAACGATCA
Source organism: Neptis clinioides (assembly GCA_027564055.1). NCBI lineage: Eukaryota > Metazoa > Arthropoda > Insecta > Lepidoptera > Nymphalidae > Neptis > Neptis clinioides. The sequence continues at coordinate 66 of JAOPUB010108399.1, forward strand.
TGAGTCCAGCGCCTGAACCACTGAGCTACTGACGCTTTGATTATTATTAAAAAATATAATTCAAGCCAAAATATAACGGATCATAAGGACTGATTTAGATGTCCCTAGCTGCTTTAAATCATATACTTATATGTTTATTTTCAATAATTTATATTGTCTTTTAACACTATCAGGAGTTTTAAATACAATATTACAAAGAAATTTTGTATTTTTTGATTTCAGGTCAATGTCGCGTCGCTAAGAGAATGAAAAACAACAAACACATCGCATATTTCATATATATAATAATTTTAAAAATATTACTTGTACGTAATTATTAGGTACCTACTGTCAGAGTCCTTCATTTTCTATTGAAGAATTTCCTTATTAAGAGGAAAAAACTCAACCAAAAATATTTATATTAATTAGGAGGGTTATGACAGCAATGTTAATATAAATACGATCAAAATCCCTTAAGGCAAGGGTGAAGACCCTTACAATTTAATTCTCATGAGAAGACCTCGCTAATTATTATTATTTAATACGAGATTTTTTATTTTTGACATATAAATCTTCTGTAAAAATGTATTTTAGGTTGATCTGTATAAAATAATGTATATAAGCATTAAGTTTCCCTTTTAGCTAGAAGCATTCCCATGTCTTTTACAAAACGACGCACTAACCGAGACACTCATACGAAGTGAAAACATCTATTTGTGGACAAATATGTTTAAATTCAACTTTAACATTTTCTCTGTATTCAGTATACAATACTTTATCCCACCTAAATAGTAGATATATTATTAAAATTTTACTAATAAAAAAAATATAAATCAAACTCAGAATCGTTGAATATCTTTAAGTATCGAGTGAAGAAGTTTATGTACTTTCTGCTTAATTTATTCTTATATATCGTCATGTATGTATATATTAATTTTATTTATATATTTAGCTATTAGTATTTAAATATTTTTTTTATACTGTATATATATGTATATAATATAGATAGTTTTTTAATACTTTATGCACTGCACTGTGAAATAAAGTATTAAAATAAATAAATAAATATGCTACGCTGTAGATGGTTTTAAAACTTCACCTATCACTCAGAGGTTAATTAAATGTCAAATTTACACTAGATATACATGTTTTGTTTTGCTATAGCGTGAACGTAAACGTGAACAGAACGTAATTAAACTTTATAATATCTTTATAACAAGGGTAGTATATAATTTCTAGAAAACAAATGGAAAATTTAATCTAAATACTAAAATTAATTAAAAAGTTATATAACTGTACTTACTGTATATTTCGTATATATTTCTAGCCCTAAACTCAAAATTCAATGTCAACTATTTATATTCAGTGTCGTGACCTTTACCTATATTAATACAAACTATCTAAATAAACAAAATTGTTTATTTACACTCACAATCTCAGATTATCAGTAAAAATTTTAGATCAGCTTTTTAAGATCACAAATGCATACACTTCACTATATAAAAGTTTGTTTATTTGTCTGTCGTGTGTAAGGTCAGTACTCAGTAGTATAATTGAATGGAGCACGCGCAAGACTGAAGCTATAACTAAATTGTCAAATTAGATTCTGAATCAAAGACACTGCTAGTTATACACGTGGGTATAATCTCAATACACGTCTCGAGATCTATAAATTGACCTATATAGCAATTTGGATACTAGTCTTCATACAAATTTCAAGAAAAAAGTGTCGTAAGAGACGTAAATAAATTATATTTGTTGTATCAAATTTAAGGTAATGAATTAATAATATATTTCTTTTTTATTATTAAATTTTGATGTAATTTAATAAAATATTAATTCAGCCAACTGTTTAACACTTACGTTATAAAATCGAAAATCTTCGATTCTCATCGATTTATATAAAATCTAATATTTTTAAAGTATTAAAAGTACTTTAAAACGATTATTATTATAATAATCAACTTCCTTAAGATCAAAAGTAGTATTGTTAGTAATTTTTTTTATTATTTAAGCACTATTTGGAAGTTTGTACTAATGTACTTTAATGGAGAGTATCGAGAAATGATAACTTAATAAAATTGATCTCCTGATACTTTGCAACCTTTGTTAGCGCTAATTGTGGGTACATTATTTAACATGTAAATATATGTCTAATATGTAAATATATGTCGAATATATAAACAGACGAAATTAAGTTACAATATATAAAATTCGTTACAAAACTTATCGAGTATCAGAAGTGGTTCATTAGAGTTCAGAATTTATAGAGGTTCATAGTTATCAAAAATTCTAGTAGAGTAAGCTTTAAAATTGCAATTTCTATTCAATTCATTTATCCTGCAAAGCTTCAATATGAAATCTTAAATAAAAGACCGAGTCTACAAATGGAATCTTTAAAAAACTATAAAGAACGCAGCAAATGGAGCAATAATACATGTCCAGCAGCGACGCTCGAGGAATGTCTATTGTTTGTTATATTTGTTGTTTTCCAATACACTTGAACAACTGCTTTATTGAATAAAAATAGGTTTTGCTGCTAGTTTCAATCTCAAGGCATCTAATCGCTATAAATATTAATATTATCTTTAGAATTTTAACTGATTTTTTTAGGTGCATTCTGAGCTTCTATCTGTGAGTCCGTGTATTAGTATGAGGTATCGTAGCGACCAAGATAATAAATCGATTCTGATGTGGTTTTATTTGGTAGCTGATTTAATTGAGATAGTTTTGAGGTACAATTTGCTAAGATCTAGCGGAGACAAAGATTACCAGGTCGTTTTAAAATTAAGAGCTACTTTGGATCGTATATTCATATGGTTCATATATTCTGAAAAGTACAACCTCAACATATATTATATATATTTTGAAATAAGAGAAATACTCACATAAAACTATAATAATAATAATATGTGCCTGAGCATTTGGACACAAAATCATGTTTAAACAGCTTTTTTAATGTACTACTTAAACTTAGCATAATATTTAGGTTCATATAAGAAATATATTTTAAAAAAACTATCAATCAAGAATCAGAATTTTTGTATGTCTGTGTGTATCTTTGTATGTGCATACGCTATAACGGCTGGACCAATTTGCATAAAATTTGTAATATAGACATCTTATAGGCTGGCTGACTGACGCTCCCTGAGCGAGGAAAGCGTATGAATGAGCGATGACATCTTTACGTTGGAAATGTGTACAAATATAAAATGAAGAAAGTACGAAAAGAGAAATGTATAGAAGAACTAACAAGTTTTTAGATGATAACGCATATTATCTTTGAAAATATTATCTATATTTTAAAGACTTACAAACCAGTAAATAGAATTTGAGACCTATATGATAAATCGCATTAGAATCCGATATCAAAAATATGTAATCTTAAGTTAAATAAAATTTTAAATAAATTATAAGTAAACCGCTATAATCACCTTTTACCAACGAAGTCACGCGGGTCGATTTCTTTCAATAAAGGTGATTCAACATAACTTTGATAATAAACATTATTTAAAGTAGTGCAAGTAACTACTTTCCATCATGTTTATTGTGACATGTGAGACATTGAAAATAACATCAAATATGTTAAAGATTATACAATATTTAGACAGTTATCAGCAGTGTTGCTAATATACAGATTTAATAGGTGTTTTAAAGGTAAATTCTACAGTGTTTGGAGTAAGGTAAATCGTTAAGTTCGTAGTTGTAGTATAGCGAGTGGGCGATCACGACCTATTGCCCGCAACCCATTTGGCCGCGAACCCAGTGCAATACAGCGTGCCGACAGTCTAGCTTGCTCGGTTATTTCATTTCTTTTTATATCTTTTCTATATATCTTTATTGACAATATCTATATATTGAACCTGTTACTATATATTCTTGTTGTACTATGCATGTTTTATAGAACCGTGCTAGCTCCTGAAACTTGTGACCTAAGGCGTTGGTTTACAAGACCTTTTCAAGTGCAATAAAATGCAGATATCAATAGTTAGATATACCTATTTAACTTAATAAACCTCTTCCATTTGTATTACCGATAAACTTTATACACTCTATGAAATCCCTTGTCGTTTCTTTGATATGAGGACAAGATTATTAGTTTCTGCCGTTATTGTACCAAAATTCATTATAATTGGTTAAGCCGTTTTATCGTGCTGTGCGCAAAAAGAAAGAATTTTAAGATTTTATATGTACGCAGATGTAATTCACTCGATATTTAGTTTTGTTATTTTTTTATTTCTGTACTAAAAATAAAATATATACCACAGGATTACATATCTCTTTAAGAGATCTCGTCCAGTAATCTTTTTTGTGACAATGGTAGATATGTGACTATAATGAGTTAATGGACTAAATAATGTAATGAACATAAAAATTGAATGCACATAATTCATACAATAGTAAGTTATATGACATGCGTACATACCATACAGTATTTAATATGTGTTCGTATACATACATTTATTGACTTATATCTTTTAATCAGTGTTGGTAGACATCAACTTTCATTAATGCTATCAAAGTTAAAGCTTTTAAGTTAGTATGTAATGCGTTTAGCTTCATGAAAAGCTAAACTTAAACGAAAATTATTTAGTTAGAATAATTAAATTATACTAAGTAAGAACGTAATATGTTACTACATAAATTTAATTACCCAACCTTCTGCTAAAAAAGCTTTTAGCACAATTGTTACTGAATTCAGAAAGTAAACAGTAATAAGCTTTAAACCTATAACCAGATATAAATATAAACATTTAATTATTTTAACGTTTCGCTTGATGATGTTAATAAAAGAGATCGGCCATATAGGCAGGAAAATTAATTTTATTGGATTTCGGCTGGATTTCCACACAATTTCCTTAGATTACATGTCAGGTACAAAGACAGGATAATATGTCGAACACAGAACAACAAGAAAACATATCTTAGAAGTAGATACATGATTTTAGAATAAAAACTACATTTTAATTTCAAAATATAAGCAGATATCAGCAAGTATATTCATAACCCAAATTAGAGTATGAGGCACCTATGACCTCATTTTATAAACAAGATAGACCTCGATCCTAATGGATAATATCGTTGAAGCAATTCAATTTTAATCTCCTTCAATTGTAGACGAACAACAAGTTCTAATGTCAACAACTATATTATGAAACCAGTCATTTTTAAAAGAAACGAAACTTCAGGGGATTCTTTGCTTTGCTTATTTTTGATGATCCTCTATGATGGGGGGATAAAAAGCAAACACGCAAATCGGGACGTGAAAATTCATGTTCTTTTGGAAAAAACATAATATTGATGTATTTAATAATATATGAAAGTATGTTATTAAATACTATAACATTATGTTTTTTCCAAAAGTTTTTACATAAATTAACAAGGAACTAACTGCCGACTAAAATTTCCCAACGCAGTAGTAATTAAAAATTTAAGTAAAAACATATCTTACGAACGATATGATTATATACACGGACACAAAGAGAGGCACATATAATTATAGATAGATATATACGTGACAGTAAACCCATACATACAAATTACCATATTATTGCCTATACTGTAAGTTATTAACGTGAAAAAACGTAAAATATTTACATTATATTGTTTAGCTATCGGAAAACTCAAATACCCACAAATTGCTGTACACTTAAGAAGAATATAATGTTTTAGCAGTTTTTATTTTTAAAAAAATACGAAAAAAAATTAGGAGATGATGAGGAGGATCCCCTTCGGATGTTTGTTAGTTTCATAAATTTCTAATCTAAACCACGTCGCCTTCATTATAAAAATTAACTACAGGCGATTTCTTAAAACTATCTTACCATAAGTTCCCGCCGTAATTTATCCAATTCATGAGCTGAAGGTGGTGCTGGTTGTACTCTTCCTCGTCTCAACTCTTCAAGCTGCCTCGTCAGCTCTTCAACCTTGGCCACAGCAACCGATAACTCCTTTTCTTTTTCATTGAAAAGCGCTCGTATTGACTCTAAGTCACTAGCTGGAAAAGAGAACGAAAAATTAAGATTTATTTCTATAAAGACTGGTACATAAAGATCTCCGTTGTTATCAATCTCTGCTAGATTATTCAAAATATATTTAACTGTTAAATATTCAAATATCATTGAGATTATTTAAGATAATCAGTACAAATTTTTACACATGCTTTCAATTTTTTTCAGCTACAATGTCTTTGTTGTTATTTTTTTCTAACATGTTTTGGTATTTTTAACTCTAATAGAAATATTACATACGTTGACTAGTAATATAATTCAAAAAATGTGAGGGTACTCTTACGGCCGAAATTAATAATCAATCTCAATCCGAAATCTATGGATTATAGATTAAATTCAAATTCGTTTCTAGAAGATTCCAATTTAAAATCCATTTCCGATTTGATATTCAAAGACTGTAATCCAAAGTCTTCAAGATAAGAAATAGATTCTAAATTTGTATTATTTGTTCATACATTTTAATATTAATTCCATTTTCTAACAAGTATCCATGGATTTTGGTTTGAGTCTGTATAAATGAAATGTTGTTGATATCGTGTGAGTGTGATACAAATTTTTTAACTTAAGTTTCGGAAGACTTCCGGATTGTTTAACTTGAGAAATTATATAAATGTTTTGGCCTTCTGTTAATATATCAGTATAATTTTAAAGAAAAAAATAATTGGACGAACGTGGCATCCTATTAAGTAGGTATATATTTTATCTTAAGAGGACCTTTCGTGCTGAAATTGCGTGAGAGTTTTTTCATTACTTCTTTTTACTTTGTAGTCCTTGAAAGACCGCAATGTCTTTAAACTTAAAAGCGTTTTTATACAATGTAATACTCAATTTAATTAAATTACTAGTTTCAGTTCTATAAGGAATATATAGCATATTATCTGTTTTCGTACTAATATTATACATGTGAAAGTTTCTATGTTTAAGAACACATTAACATATTTGTTAACTACTCAAAAATGTTAAATGTAATGATTTAGTAATGTAACTTAAATTAACATATAGAATAGTATTAATTTATCACGAAAACTGGATCATATTTTGTAAACATTTATACATACTGAATTAAATGTATTAGTCAGAGGAAAGTCGAGTGAGTGAATGGATCAGTAAATGACTCTCTGTGTGTATGGATGGACTAGTGGGTGAATTCTTAAATGAATGATTGAGTGATCTCCTAGGAAAATTTTGTCTCGCAATGTTTTAACCTTCTTAATTTGTGACATATCATTTTTGTTCTCATATTTTTTATTATTAAAAGCAATTTGTAGCAAAGATTATTCAACAGTAAAAACAGACAGTTGCGACTAATTTAATTTCCAAGGGAAACACCGGATCTTTCAATTACTGAAGACAATAAAGGTTCTATCTGCATAAAGCATCCTTGTATATAAACTAAAGACATTTTCACCTCCAGCTCCCTCCGCACTTAGGATTAATCCGACTTAACCATCTGTCTTTCTTAGCAGTTTAAGATATATAAATACTTAAATACGCTTAATATATTATACTAGTATCCGACTATGACTATATTCAGGGATACTTTAGAAATTGGGTCTAGAATGAATTGAAAAGCAATCGCATTCCAGCTGATAAATGAAAACTTCATTAAATTCTAGAGGATCTTCATTTTTTTAGGACCAAATATAGCCTAGACTATATAGTACTTGTGAGCAAAATTCTATTCAAATCCTACTCATAATACATCAATGATAGTTAATAAAGCTTTATTGGAAATACTTCAGTTCTGAGAATGATCGTTGATAATATTCGAATGCATTTTTATATTAGAATTTTCTATAATAATTGATTTAATGAATGTATGCTGTTACTTATAAGTATTAAGTATCGCAAATACTTAGAAAATGCAGTTTTTATGAAGGTTCTTATTGATTTGGTATGAATTTCTAACTTAAGTTTGTTTTTAGATACTAAAGTCAAGTTAAATAATAGAAATTTTCATTCACGTTACAAGAAAAATATGTTTTCGAATTGAAACCATTAAAAGATCAAGGTATAATAAATAAAATTAACGTCCAGCCACAAGTTTAAATTTAGTAATATATTTTAGTAAGACCTAAACAAGAATATTGTACAATTATCTATTTGAAATTGAAGTGATTCAATTTCGCGAACCTTTGATCAATCAACCCAGTTCTGTTTTATCCCTAAATTGTTCAATAAGTAGATTTTGTTGGGAGATTGGAAATTCAACAAAGATCGAATTTTCTATCGTCTAAGAATTTACGGTATCACTATAGTTTAAAATTAAATGCATGTAATATTTAAACTGAAAAGATTTTTTTTATTTCGCCTATGTTACCTAAGGTTAATTTTCTATGCACATTATACAAAAACTACTGTAAGAAACTGTATATGGCTTTCACAGTTATGTACCTTCAGTTCTAATTTAAAATCTAAGCTATGTTTTATTTAGAATAGGAGTGATTGGTATTTAAAAATGTTTATACCCAGCGAAGCTACGATAGGTCGACTAATATTACATAAATGAAGCACTTTAATCGAAAAGTTTATTCTATAGTTTGGTTTTCTTAAACGGTAACAATTTATTTATCTCATTTTCTTGCAACCAGTGCCAACCAAATCCCTAATAAGATGAAATAAATACGATAAAACTAAGAATCGTTTTCGCCCCGAGCGTTAAGTAATAGAGCGAGCGATACAAACGCGAATCGCAATTCATGATCCTTTTGAATTGAACTTTGTTTCCTTTTCTATAGACAACTATTTAACAATATTTACCCTTAGATTCATATTTAATTTGTTTTACTATAATTCTTCCAATATTTTAATCCAAGTTCTTCGTTATTTCTTTAGTTTTAATGATTTAATAATAATTAATTTTTCTTCAGTGTTACACTACATCAAAACATCGAGTTAATTAAAAGACAATTTTTTTATTTTTTTTCCTTTTCTTTAAAATATTACTAACAGTTTGGATTACACACTACTAGTACTACTGACTGTGATTCGAATGCACGACCTATCGAGAGTCCAACGCCTGAACCTCTAAGTTTAGGGAGGTGCCCGTTACATTGTAACTACTACATTATGGTTTATTCTCCGACAAATACACATTTTTAATATAAAAATTGTTTAAAAAAAAGAATATTTTTGAAATTGTACTATATTTAAACTGATACATAGGATATAGATATTTTTTCCCATATTAAATTCCTTACCAAACAATTCTTATTGCCTACATACGACTATTTACCGTTTCATTTCTACATCAACATAACATGTTTCTAGACTCGGCTAAATCCAGGCGTAGTCTCTTTTTTAAATAATAGCAGCTAATAAGGAGTTTTTTCAAGGATATATAATAGTATATTTAAGGTATAGAAAAATTCTTTCACCTACGTACAAGTTTAAGTAGACAAGAATCATTTTCTCCAAATCTCTAGTAGTACAATTAGTAGCAAGGGGCCGCAGTGGGATGGCTTATTTAGAAAATAAATAAAACATTGACCTGCATTTTGAGAGAAAAACTCTGAAAAGATAGTTATGTGTAGAGGTTGAATAAAATGAACGAATGCTTATTATTCCTGTTCCAGATCTCTATTCGTTCTTCCGTTGCATAACCACAATTTAGGTAAGGAAAATTGCGATGCGAGTTTTTCAAGGTATTCTCTTTTCAATATTAATACTTCAAATAATGTGAAAGTTGAGTAAAGCTGTTGATATAGTATTCTGAAACTTTAAAAATATATAGTAATACTAGCCGGCCCGTCTCGGTCTCGCTTGGGTGCAATTGAAACGAGTGACAGATTCTTATAGGCAAAGATTTTCCCCTTCTACTTTTTTTATAAATGTAGCCTAAGTTACTCCCGTCTTGCTCGTCCTGTTAAAACCGATCCCGCCGTTCCAGTGATTAACCGGAAAAACAGACAGAGAGATAAATTTGATTTATATGTATTGATATAGTATTTAGTATAATTTTTAATTTTTATTCTTTTCAAAAATCTGACAAATGAAAGCATTAGTAATAATTAATACAACTTCTAGCGCGCCCGACCATCGGATTTACTCGTTAGTCTATAATTACAAAAAGCAATAAAATATTAAATAAAACACGATTGACAACACAACAGTTAACTCCAGGTCATAAGTGCTTCAATAGCTGTTCAAACAGAAAAATTGAAATTGGTTTTAAAATCATAAAAATTCAGCATTTTAAAATTTAACTCGCACAGTCCGAACCCTTTTACTTGTCAATTAAAAAACCTTTATGCCATGTAAATAGAATTTGAATTTATAAATAAAAGTTTATTAAATGCGCATTCGGTTTGTAAAGTCAATTACGGTCATACTCTACAATTTTTAGGGAAAGCTCGATTTCTATTGATGCGAAATATCGAAATAGTATGTATGGAAATTGGTTTGGCTTTGAACATTTAAACAAATAATTTTATATGTTAAACAAAGTCGTATTAGTTTAAAACTCAAGTATAGCTTTACTTGATTTTGATGAAATAGAAACTTTTAACCCAAAAAAGGATTTACGGGTTGAAACAAGGAATACAATTTATATTGAAATACGTCATATTATACATATAGGTAAATAAATGTGATGAAATTCACCTTGGCAAAGCCGAGACGCATAGACTAGTTCGGAAATAAAAAAAATACAAATATCAGACTTTACCAGTCTAATCAGATAATCAATCTAATCAGTTATCAGGAAGTGTCTGAAATAACTAGTCCGGCATTGTGGAAGACCTCCATATTGGATTTAAAGGGAAGTAGTTTATCAGTTGTGAGTGCCATATTCGATTTAGCATGTCATCCCATTTTACAAATCGGTTGAATTAAATATTCCGTTAAAAATACTTGTTAAAAATAACCAAATAACGTGGCCTATCAACCATCTGATACTGATATTTTTCCTCAGTGCCCAAATGGAAAGATCACAAAAACGTTAACCGACGCAAATTGATGTACGAGCAAAAACGAAAGGGAATCTAACACTTGTGTTAACACATGATGTCTTGAACAAAACCGTTCAAATAATAACGTTTTACCATTAACTGTACATACATTTTCTTTTTTGTATTTATTTATTTAAGTAGCATATATATTTTTATACATTTCAAAAATGATAATTTCTATAATCGCGAAAACCCACACGGTTTATGTGCGACTATAGGGTACGTGCTACAGAAGTTTCATAAAAAAATCTATGATAAGGATTTTAAGTAGAATTTTTTTACTTGACAAATAATTTTAATACTGGATATCTATAGACAAAGGTAGTTCGTTTATTATTTTGGGATAATATATAATCGCCAGTTCTTATTCTATATTTGTTGTTGTGACATGTGTACATGTTTTTTATATTTCATGACAATTACAAAATAATCCATTTTCCAGAAAGAAAAGTCATTTGCTCATAGTAAAACTATTTCTGATAGTTTAAGCGTCTTCACTTCGATAGATTGATATAAAAAGAACCGAGCACAAAAATGAAATTTCATTCAATATTTCGCATCTCGTTTCGTATCGTCCGTAAGCGTTTTATTATTTCGTTATTAATCTAATAATTTTGATATACCAAACTTATGCATATATAAAACAAAGTCGGGTAGTTACACAAAATAATCTGATTTTTCAAAAATTATTGGAAGCAAATTACCTTTCAACCTAGAAACGTTGTTAATATTAGCAGTTAATTATGATATCAAAGTATTATGATTTGATTATACCAGAATTTCATAAGACATAATTATATTAATATATCACAATAGATGAGTAATTAATTATATATTAATTAAATGTAATTGAATTATTTATACGCAAAAGCACACAGACCGGATAATGCAGTTTCAAGTACTAGAGAATGAATATGTTAATGTTTAATATATTCACAAACGAAATTATCTCGAAGCGTTGAGCCAGATTCTACTCATTATAATATTAATTATTGTATTATACTAAGAGGAAAATGTAACATGTTAAGAAAGTTAAATGACTTATTTGCAGATACGAAACTGAATCTAGAATAATGAAAAGAAAACTCCTCAGGAGCTGTTGTATCAAAATTAATATAAAACCTAAAAATTTCTGACGATAATAAATTTTTCAAACTTATTCATAAAATCTGTTGTCATAAAAAGGATAACCTTCCTTTAATTTTATTTTAACCTCAGCTTAGTAACAATCTGTTAATAGAAAGACCAAGAGATTTTTAAATAGCAGTGATAGCTCAGTGGTTAAGACTTCATGTCTTACTCGGGAAATCCGAGTTCGATCTACACTCGGGCACATAGCTATGCCTTTTCTAAGTTATGTGTGTTTTAAAAAATTAAATATCATTTGCTATAACGGTGAAGGAAAACATCGTGAGGAAACCTGCACTCCTGAGAGTTCCCTAAAGTTCTCAAAGGTGTGTG
>JAOPUB010108505.1:0-12463 GCA_027564055.1 Neptis clinioides
TAAAAATAACTGTTCCGCCATCTTGGATGGTCCGCCATATTGAATTTAAAATGACGTCACACAACTAATCGTGTATTTTCATCCAATCTAAACGTGCATACAAAATTTCAGCTTAATCGGCTGAGACTATCTGCTTCAAAATCGGGTCGCAATATTCTATCCGAATATTATTTATATATATATATATACATTGCGAGTTAAATAAAACTTTTTAAAAATCAAAGTACTATAAAAAACAAATACTGCAAGAAACAAAGACACGTGTAAGTTGTTACTGTTGTGCAAATCGAAACGTTAAATAAAAAGTTATATCAAGGAGGTAATTAGGAAAATAATAATTAACAAATTTCAAAAACATTTAAATCAGATGACCGTCATCCAGTCTGTCCTGCGACCACGAATACTGAAGTGTTCGAAGCGTCAGGAAAACAAAAGAAAACATTGACAGGATAATAACTGTGTTTAGCAATATTATTGAAAAATACATACACTAGTCGGGTAGTGGGTAAAAGGGCATCCAGTCTATCCTGCGACCATTAATAATGAAAAGTGTTTGAAAGATCAGGAAAATAAAAGAATACACTAACACACGATAATAACCGTGTTTAACAATATTATTGCAATGAAAATAAACATTAAAATCAGTTTTGTACTAATGACATGAATGATGCTAATAAAGCTCTTTAAATTTAAAAACAAAGATATAAGAAGTTATCAATATAATAATTGATTATTAATAAAAATATTGAAGGCATATTTTATTGCAAAACGTTCAAATTGACACAACTGAGTTCGTTGCATTTTATATTATGTAAGAAAGAATGACCTCTTGGGTGTAACAACCTCTCCAATGAGAGATTTCCTTGTGGATTTATAAAACAATGATTCACTGTATAAGACAATAGATACTAAGTTTATTACAAAACAAACCTCTAATGCTCATGCTATTTATTATACATTGTAAGATGGCTGTAATAACAGAAAATAAATTATTACTTACTATTCTTGAGCTTTTACCAATTGTCAATACTTAAATTTTGATTTAGGTAAGTAAAACATTTTCACATGAATCAAATTTGTTGTCATGATATAAAAACTATACAATTCCTATATAATATAATTTACAAAATATGAATTACTTACTGATTAAGATATTTTTTAATCAATCTAAATTAAAATTTTTTGAATCGTCTCATAGAATATGTATAACATTTATATTTTTAATATGACTAAAATTTTTCACACCCAAAATATAGTCAATTTTCCTTAACTTAACCTAAGATATAAATAAGTAAAAATCTATTATAAAATACACTTCCAATACTTGCACACTAATTAATTAATTTCATCAATGATTTATTGTACCTACCATATAAAATGTCATCTTTTTTGCATCTGGTGCCATTATTATTTACTATATGGGTCAAGTAAACAGACTAGTACAGATTATATTTAACATAAAATTGGATTTTTCATAAAGTAAACTCAAAAACAAATATAAGTTATCAGGGTGCTAACAAGTTTAGCAGAATATCAGAAATATTGGAGGCAAACATTTCATTCCTTCTTTACTAAAGAATTTATTAAACAAATCAACAATGTTGATTATAAATAGGTACACGTGTTATTCCACCCGTGCGAAGCCAGGGCAGGTCGACTAGTAGTGATAGAAATATTAAAAAGTATATACATATACTTACATGAATCTTTTGTCCTTGGTCACGGCATCTTACTTAAATGTCTGTACCGATTTCCGTAATTCTTTTATAGTTACGTTTTTTATTGTCAGAAGAAGGCTCTTATGTAAGAAAAAATTAAGAAAGTTAAGCGGAAAATTAGAAAATCTAAGAACTTAACGACCATACTAACCGTCACACATTTGACCAGTTAGTTGAGTCAGGTAGACGATGATATATTATTTGCTTTCAGTTTTTAAGCAGCGCCATCTGTTGGTAAATATCAACAACCAACCAAATTCAACAATGGTTGTGAATTTCAACAATATTTATAAATAATATACCAAAATATTAAGTGATTGGTTTCGAAATAAAAAAAAAATTAATGCAAATCTTTAGGAATATCCATACTATTTAATTTCCTCCAAGAACAAGAAGTCGAGGGTCAAACGGCATTATAATCGAGACAATAAATTTTGCCTCCACTAATTATTACTACTTATTATGTACTCTAAACTTTTTAATGTCGTGAATTAAATTAGTAAACGATTTTTATTTTAAGAAAAAAAAAGGTTTATTTATCTAGATTTTTATTATTACATTAGTCGACCCGCCCCGACTTTGCATTAGTGCAATTTACAACCTTAGATTATATACTTAGATTTATCAAAAAACATTTCATTCTCAATATATTGTTCTAAATACAGATATTTAGGTGCATCCGATAGTCAAGATATTTTATTGTTATCCCACAGGAAGTATGAATTTTCGGGGATAAAAAGTAGCTTATGTATTAGTCCAGGTTATAAACTTTTCAATTAAATTTAACACACAAATAGTATTCAGCCGTTTTTGCGTAATTGAGTAACAAACATCCAAGCATTTAGACATAGAAACTCTTACATTTATAATATCAGTAAGATAAATAGGCAGTATCAGTTAGTTTATTGACAAATTAAAAAGATTATAAATTTTCTTAATCATTCAATAGATGGCGCCGTATTAAAATTTAATATGCGAGAGTTTTTTTATCACCATATTGTCATTAAAAGTATATTTTTATGCTTTTAATTACAATATGATGATATAGAGAAAGTTTGTATGACTAGATGTTTGTTACTTACTCACATAAAACGGAACACTCACACTGAATCTATATAAATGTAATTTGGTATACAGATATTTTATAACCTGAATTAATATAATAAGAAAATATAGGAACAAGAGAAATATTCTCACAAAAATTAAATAATAGTATGAGGTATTATAACATATAGGATACTTTTTTTATCCCGGATAGAAACATAGTCCTTCTGATATAGAATTATTTGAGAATAAACATATCTATACTAATATTATTAAGGTAAACTGTTTGTTTGAACGCATTAATCTCAGGAAGTACTTGTTCGAAATTAAAAATAATTTTTGTTTTGGATAGTCCGTTTATTTTGGAAGACTTTAGGCTATATAAAATCACACTATGACTAATAGGAGTGGAGCAACACGCGGATGAATTCGGCTAGTAATGTATATGAAAGAATGAGTAAGTTAGTACGCGTAGGACCTTCAGATAATCTCGGAACAAATTCTCTAAGAGTTAAAAACCCTTTATTTTCACGGATGAAGGATCAGTTACTAATAGAAAATATACTTAAATACTTCAAGTAACATAGTTGAGCAACTAAAAGTTGCCAATACGCCGCCAAAGGTAACGTTTTAATGATATACGATTGTAAACGGATAAATGCAATTGTGTAGTGAAATTACTGGCGGCTTCGACGTTACAAACAAAATAATTCGAGATAAATTATCTCTGATACTATTTAGATGCTAACTGCTTAGCTTTCTAGTAGGAAACTTATAGGTTATTAATGTTATTTAATATTAATATCATGTGACCCTTAGAGTTGTGATTTTGATTAAAAAATATTTGTGGAAGGAACCTAGTATCCATTTCTCGTAAATAATGTCTTCTAAATAAAATAATTAATGATCATCAATTTTTTTCCATCACGATGTACATAAACAGCCTTTGATATGTATGTCGGTTATTGTCAGAATATCTATTCAAGGACGTAAATGTTCTTTTGAAAGTTTTATGAGAAAAAAAAATGTAAATTAGTTAAAAATGACAATCCCATATTCTCCTTCTCCTATATTCTCTTTTTTTTAATTAAATAAAATACAAAAATGTTTGTTAAGTATATTTATTCGGAATAATCTTGTACAGATTTACAAATAAAAATATTAATAATAATGGAGGATTTATTATTGCAACTTTTAATCTGTTTTTTTTTTTATATTAAGGCATTTATTTATACTAAAAGATACTATAAATATTTTGTTAATTATAATAACAAGATTCTATTAGTATTGACATATATTTAACAAAAACATTTTATATCTGGAAAAAATAAATAAAATATTTATCCTGCATTACAGGACGAAAAGAGAGTGAATCTAATACTATTTTCTTCTTTCTTTTTTCTTAAATTGTTGAGTCACTTATTAACAATAGCATTTAAACCAAAACCTTCGGATTCTCCAAATATTTTCCGCAGAATATAAGCCTTTGTATAGCCCAACTCCCCTATAGAAACGAATTACCATACGAATGTAGAGACGATACTTTTCCCTTTGGTTCTTCATATTTCGACTGAATAGAGTATGGCACAATACCCGTGAAATAGGATTTTATGAGATCCTTTTTAAATTTTAAAGAGACGATCGGGTTTGAAATTATGACAAATACATGACAGCTTTTACATGAAACTTTTATTTTTAAAAAAAACAAAGACGATGACAAACCACATGATGATTAAATCACTAATTCAAGAGGACGAAGTGAAGATTCCAACTAAGATTGAAATGAAATCAATGAGAATTGATTGAAATTAACTGCTCGATTTAGCCAGAAATAAATAAACTCTGAATGTCTCCCTCTCTCTCTCTCTCTCTCTCTCTCTGGATTTCTCCAGAATTTATTTGTTCATTAGTTCATCTGTAGCATTAAATCAAATTTAGATTCTCTCACTTATAAGGTCATCATTTAATCTATGATTGATTTATTTTTGGAATATATAATTTAACTAGCTTCCGCCCGCGGCTTTGCTTGCGTCGTTTATATTTAAGTATCGTTATATTAATGCTGAACTACATAAATTCTTTATAAATTGTAATCTATGTGTTATTCTGATGCATAAGCGATATTACTGTAAAATGCGTTCCGTAGTTTTTGCGTGACAGAGTAGCAAACATTCATCCCCACAAACTTTCGCATTTATAATATAAGTAGGATTCGAAGTGAGGAGTCGGATAGGAAGTAGGATAATATAATATTTTAACAGGAAGTATGGTTTTTTGTAATTAGGGTAGCCGAGCAGCGAAGGCTAGTTTCGCCACAATTTACTAGCTTTAGCTAACGTTTGGTGTTGTTATAGCATTTGGATGATGATTGACTATTGTTCAGATCAGGAGCTATGATTATAGCGCTAGATATCTAATTATCTAAGGAAGATGGGATATTATCCTTTCCAAAATCTTCTAAAAAATAGAAGAAGGTCTACTTAATGTGAAAAAGTATTATAATGTGAGTATCTTTTTCTCTAGTTAGTTAGTTCTCCTTATACAAATTCTTAGTACTCCACTCCAAAATTTCAGAAGCGCCTGGTTCTGATTATGATTATATTTTACTAGAGGAAATGAATGACTTTATCAATTTGAATAAATTTGGTTCAAATAGACCTTATAGGCAAAATCATAGAAAAAATATTTACATAATGTTTAGTTACAATTTTAAAGGTACTACTAAAATAAAATATTCCTGACTGCAGCATGATATAAGCTTTATAGCCAAACGATTATATCCGGAGCTCATTTGGCAGGCAGGCAGGTTCCGGCCAGGTGATTTTTCATGGAAACTGCCATAAAATAGGGAAAACTTTACTTGTACGCTGGTCACGTGCTGTAGAGTGCGAGCGAGAGGTACAGGGTGATGTGAGTGTGTTAGAGAGAGGCGAACTTGATGTATTAAGGTATTTTAGTGGCTGCTCATCAAGTTATATTGCTATGTAATAGTTTATAACTATAAATAGCTTAGCTAACAGTAACAATCTCCTATGGGTATTGAAGACATAATTAAATATTTTTTTATTGCAGCCAAAATATAATATTGACTGTCTACGATTAGTAACAACTATGATTAAGTAAGTTTTAGTTAAAATGAATTATTATTATAGTTAGCGTTACTACTCACGTAACAATTTATAACAAGACAGTGTATAATATCAGTTTCAATGCGTTTGTGTAACTTGTCAAACTGAGAAACACTTATTCTGAGTGTGTAAATAGTGTGATGTTGTGATGCTAACTGAAATATTTGCTTTTCGACCAAGATGTGGATGTGTGTTGTGTAGCAGTAGATATCTGGAGTAAGGACTACTGGCTACAGTACGTTAAAAGTTAGCCTCAGGCATCTCTTTTCAAACCATGGTATACACTTAACGTACGCGTACACTCTTACATCTTCGGATGATTAGCAAGTGCATGGTATCAGACAACATTACTGACATTACACTATAATATTTTTCTTGTTACTAGCTGACCTATCTCCGCTTTACCACGATATATTATAATACACATAAAAGTTTTATCGATGACAGTGCAGCAACATTCATCAGCTCACCTACAAAAACTTAGTAAAATTTAATTACTGACATGAGTGGCTTGTGAACCGCATAGAGGAGAAAAATTTTTAATAGTTTTAGTTTAAAGTATTTTTGTTTCCATAACTAATCTAACGAATATGAAAATATTTACGAATAACAATATGATAGAAGTAAAACTCTTCCTTCAAGTATTGATTTACGAAAAGTAGTAGTATTGGAAAAAGGGAGACTAATTTTTGCATAAAACTATAAACATCTATATTTTCAATTACTTTAACTTAATGACGCAAATAAACGCATAAAACCGTCACATTGCATCTCCATATAAATCGTACCGAGCATTTATTTTTCCAGCCAATTTAAGAACGTAACTTCCAACTCTCATAACTACTATGCAAATATATTGATTAAAACCATAACAATAAACCGTTGAATCGAATAAGGTATCGATACAGGACATCGATACCGATCTATCGATTCTCCCGTACTAGGCTTGCAGTAATTACTACTATTGTTGTCAGATTTATCTCCGATGTAGGCTGTGCTTTACGATATGTTTTAATGAGCTATACAATTCTCGGTCATTGTATAGTTTAGGTCCATCAAATAGTATATTTTTCTTGCCATATTTTGTTCTAGGTGTTCGGAAGAGAATATCATGTATATAATATTTTCTAAGCGTTCTTTTTCGAGTATGGGCCTTCTTAGTAAATGAGATTTGGGAATGTATGGTTTTATTTAGTATTTTGTTTACCAATATACAAGTATTATATTTATATATTTGTGTTAGTGTCATAAGTTTAGTTTTTTTGTAGACCGTTATTGTTGGTGTAAGATAATCAAAATTAAAAAGTAGTTTTACTAATTTATTTTGTGTAGTTTGCAATTTTTTTAAATTAGTTTTAGTAGCACATCCCCAGACTTCAATCAAATAATCTAAATGTGATTTTACGAGGGAGTTATAAATAACGTATCTCACATAGTTTGGGAAACATTTTATAGTAGGACGGAGGACACCTATTAAGCGAGATAGCTTAGACCGTACTTTTTCAATTTGGGGTTTCCAGGAAAGGTGACTATCCAGTGTAACGCCCAAGTACTTTTCTGATTTCACTTGGTTTAGGGGCAAGTTATTTATCTTTAAGGGTGAAAAATCTGCAATTCTTTTATTCGTTGAGCTAAAAATAATATAATTGGTTTTGTCTATGTTTATAGTGAGCAGATTGAATTGAAACCAGTCGTATAGAAGGTTTAAGTCAGACTGTGCGTCTGTAATTATGGACGTGATATGGTTACCAAAATAAAATAGACAAGTGTCATCCGCGTATAAGCTTATTTCACCTTTTAGTTTCAATTCTTTGATACTGTTAATGTAAACAAGGAATAATAATGGGCCTAGGATCGAACCTTGAGGCACTCCACAAGTTATTTTTTGAGGTAGACTTTGAACAGTATCAATTTTTACTATCTGATATCTATTTTCGAGATAGGATTCAAAAATTTTTAACACTACACCTCTTATGCCGATCGAATAAAGCTTTTCTATCAAAAGTTTGTGACTTATTGTGTCAAATGCTTTTTTCAGGTCAATAAAGACACCTAATGCAATTTGGTTTTGATCAATTTTTACTTTTATATTAGTTACTAAGTCGATACAAGCAGAAAGTGTATTTGATTTCTGTCGAAATCCATATTGTTTATCAAAAAGAAAATCAATAGATTTTAGGTATTGATCTAGGCGATAATATATTATTCTTTCAAATACTTTTGATATTATAGGGAGTACTGAGATTGGTCGGTAATTTTGAGCTTCGGCCTTACTGCCAGATTTAAATATAGGTGTCACTTTTGCTAGTTTTAAAGAGTCTGGGAAACTTCCAATTTGTAGACATTTGTTAATGGCTTTTGTTAGATCTTCTAATATTAAATCCTTAACACATTTAAGAGCTTTTGGGCTGATACCATCCAAACCAGTGCTTGTGTTTAGATTAATGTTGTTTATTATTTTGTTTACTTCATCAGTTGTCGTCAAAGTTAGGTGATCCAATGTTTGTGTGTGTGGTGCAGGTAATTTGTTGTATAAAAAGTTGTGTGGTGCGTTTGTATGATACTGATAGGGAATGTTGTTAGCTAAAATAGATCCGATATTTGCGAAAAAATGATTGAAATGATTACATATGTCTGAAATATCCGTTATAGAACCTAGGTTTGTATCTAATTTAGAGGGAACAGAAACGGTTTTGTTTTTATTATTTGCTAGATTTTCTATAAGTCTCCACATCTTGATCGGTTTATTTTTACATTTCTTAAATATATTACAGTAATATGTACCTTTTGTATTCTGGATTATATTATGTACTTCTTTTCTGATAGACAGGTATTCATTCTTTATATTTTCATTATTTGGCGTTCTTAAATAGTTATAGTACAATAAATCTCTTGTATTTATCAATTCGATTACTTTCTTACTTATCCAGTCTTCCTTAGGATGATTATTCACCTTCGACTTGGTTACTTTATTTCTTTTTATTTGTTCTTTTAATATCCCTTCTAGTTTTTCGTAATCATCATTACAGGTAAGAGGTCTTAGATCTTCTATCGACTTGTAAAGTTTTCTGTAATCTAATGCTTGATATTCTATTTTCTCATGTGTTTCTGGGGGGCATTTTTGTACTTCCAGGTATAGTAGCTTATGATCAGATATAGCAGATTCAACAATAGCTAGATGAAAGTGATTATTTCTTATGTTGGTGCACACGTGGTCCAGAATAGTTTTAGTTGATGAGGTTTGTCGTGTACAATAATCTTGGTCTATTTTATTAAGTACGGAAAATCCTTCTTCCCGAATAAATTGTTTGTACTCTCTAGGAGACTCCTTTTTCGTTAGCAAATCATAGTTAAAATCACCAAACACAATGGCTCGTTTCCGGTTGCGTAATTGCTGGGAGTATGTTTCGAGGAATGTTTTAGTATTAGTTCGTTCCGGTTTGTATATGGCGCCAATATCCAGTGAAAATCTGCTAAGATGAATCCATAAGAAGTGATTATTGTCTTCGTGAAGATCAGATAAAAAGTTATGTTTCAGATCGTTACGGATGAAAATTGATACTCCACCTCCTCTTTGATTTGTCCGATAGTTAAAGTAGTGAGAATAGTTTGGTAATATTATATTATTAGCTTCTTCTTCAGACTTAATCCATGTCTCAACTAGTATTATTATATGTATTTTTTTAGGTATGGATGTTATAATACACTTTAGTTCATCTAATTTTCCTGGCTTGACAATACTGCGGATGTTGGCATATAGAAATTTCAGAGAATTTGATTTTTGTATCAACTTTGAAAAATTTTTAGACAACTGATAGGTTATATGGCTGTTATTATTGTTGCGTAACACATGCGTGTTACGTTTTACTAGTTTTTTGGCTCTGTTTTAGTAATTCTAGGTACTCCTTTTATATATTTTATAGTAAGATTTTGCTCTCCATTATTGATGCGGCGTTTTAATTCATCTCTTAATTCAGACATAAATTTTTGCTGAAGAGGAGTGTCATCGGAGTAAATTCTAATATTACTCGACTCTTTTAACATTGATCTTTTATGTATGAGTGATTTGGCTTGTTCAATTGAGGTGAAACAAACTTTTATTAACCTGGACTTACCTTTTTTGTATTTTCCTAGACGAAAAACTTTAATTGGTTCAAGGCAAGTCGTATCCAACATTTTTATCACTTTAGTGACTTCGTTAAGATCATGATTTTTCCTGATGTCTGTGCTTGTAGAGTTAACTTCTTCTATTCCACGGATTATTACATTCTTCTCACGCGTAGTACGCTCAAAGATTTCTGAGATTATTTTTTCGCAGTAAGGCATCGTAGTTGTATGGCTGTCAATTGATGTTTTGAGTTCTTGAATGTCATTTTCCATATTTTTAATTTTTTCTTCAGTTTTTTTATTGAAATTTAAAATACTTGTTATTTCGTTTTTCATGCTGGTTTGTTCGTCCGCCAATTTGTCGGTCGTAACTTTTATCCCGTTTAATTGCTCTTTTATGACATTAACATCTTGAGATATAGAATTCAGTTTGTCGCTTTGCATTTGAGAGAAACCTGTTAACATAGACATAACTCTCTTTTCAAAGTCCTCAAATTTTGCACCAAGATCTTCTCCATGCTTCCGCTTTCTAAAAGTAATTTGCTGAGTCTCGGGGTCAGAGAAATGAGAATCTCTTAGGTCTGTTAGAGATCCACCGGAAGTTCCAGCTGCAGTTGCTATCAGCCGATTGCTATTGCCATATGTAATTGATCCTTGTGGTGGTGATCGAGGTATGCTCATTGTTGTTCGGCTGTCCAAGACACAGAGCGAGATGAATTATCCCGTCCGTCCCGCCCGTCTCTTTTACCCGAGGGGGTGAGGGGTCCCTGACGTACGTTCGTATCACTTTTGTCCCGAGTTAAAATGTCTTAATGATGGAAGATTTTTCAGTGACAAATCGATTTAAACGTTCTATAAATAAGAATCAATTTCACTTTCTGTTAACTTTATAAGAATTTATTTAAACTGATTACACGTCCACTCCGTCCACTCGCAGTAGTAAAAATCTTATTAAAGTTCTTTAATATAGTTATTTAACTGTATTAAAGAACTTTAATACTACTTTTGTACCCCTTTTTACCTCCTTCAAGCTTTTTTTCGTGTCATAAAAGTACCTTATATTATTTTCCAATCTTTATTGTATCTGTATACCAAATGTCATCCAAATCAGTGCAACCGTTGTTTAGTTATAACAACATGAAAATAACCCAACTTTGTTTTCTGTAAAACATCAGTAGATTCGATGATGTAGATTTTTTAAATTTCGAATAACTAAAGTCATTTTCATTAAAATACCAAATTTGATCGTGAAGGCCATTTTCGAAATTCGCGAAATGTGTATGCAGAATAATTGATCGCTTAAATTAAATTATTATTTATTTTAAATTCAGTGTGACTGGTAAAAATTTTCCATTGCAATATACATTGTGTTAATAAGGAAGTAGTGCTTAGGCTGCGTTTCCACCAGAGATATGTAAAGATTTGTTTGTTAAGAACCAATAGAATCGCTTCATTCACCTCGCTCAGAGACTGACAAATAAATTAATTCTATTAGTTCTCATTTCTGGTGGAAACGCAGCCTAAATCGGCCTGTTCTTTCTTTTTCTTTTTGTTCCAGATTACATCAACAACAGAAACCACAGACTTTTCTCCAACATCTTCTCATCATCACCGGTCTACTGCTGTTCCTGACAGTCACCGGCACTTGTCACTTCCTAATGTTATATAAAGCGCCATCTATTTGATATTTATGCAATTAAAATATAAATTCAAATGTTGTATTAATAAAGTAACTTACAACTCCAACTGTTATTTAACATTAAATAATACGGTTTGAACTATACGATAACACGATACGATACGATATATCATAATACGATACTTGTACAATACAATACGATACAATGCAACACAAAAATAATACGATCTTAAATGATTCAGTATAACACGATACGACATTGTAATATACAATAGGATACGACATTGTAATATAGAATATATAACACAAGACAACATGATCTCATAGGATTCGATACAATATGATATGTACTATACGATGATACGATATTATACTATACAATAAAATACGACACAAAACAATGCACCCGATACAAAATTACACAAAACAATACGATCTCATAGGATTCAATACAATACGATACTGGACTATACGATTCAACGTTATAATATATAGAATGGTACGATACGATATACACGATACGATACAACACAAAACAATACGATGCGATATAATGCGTCACGATAATATACTACACAATACGATACAATATTCACAATACGATGCTACACAAACAATACGATATGATATTATACTAAATAGTATGATACGATACAATACTATATACACTATAGATACAACAGGAATAAATACAATCTTTTTTTATGGTAAATAAGTTGCAAACGAGCTGACGGCCCACCTGATGGTAAATGGCCACCGTCGTACATAGCACATACAAGATAGACACTTGTCAAGAAGAAGGTCTTGAAGGAAGGGAGGAAAAGGAG
>JAOPUB010108719.1:0-12460 GCA_027564055.1 Neptis clinioides
ACAATCATGACACACGATACAGATTGTATAGTTATCGATTGTACAGATAAAAAATTATGAAATCGTAAAATTGAAAGCCGTGGTAAGTTAAAAGTAATTACTTGCTTGATTAGTATAACAATAAAGGTCATTGGATGGCCTCGTCCTGCCTTTCAGTAATTATTCATGGAGTAAACAAAATGTTTTACTTAAAAAAAAATAACGAGTTCGGACAAAAGGTGAACAATTTTCCGTTAAAACTAAATAACTTTAAACTGTATATTTATTTTTTTAGAGTAAATTAAAAAATATAAATAGAAGTGATTTTAAACGACCTCTTCATTCAGATTTATTCTAATCTATTGAATCGATGGAATCGGAAGCTTTATGAGTGCGATAAGTATTAAATTTAAATATTGTAACCATAATTTAAAGAGTTGTAAGGCTCAAAACTTTACAATTTTTTTTAAGATAATTAGTTTAAAAATGCGATATCAAATTTAATGAATTCATATGAATGTTGAATTTTGAAAAGAAAATCCTTGATATTGGCTTTGAAGACTTGTATGTAGTTTTAGAACAACTGCAAGTAGATGTACAGTCTAGAGTTTAGTCCATCAAGCAATTACCGAGTCAAAAGTCAGACTGACTTACCAAAATAGGTCGGAAGTAAAAACGTTGATTACAAAGTCTGGCGCCTTGGTAACCAAAACTGGTTTTGTTTCCTGTCACATTGATTTGTTTTATACAGAATAATTTATATAATGTTATACTTATATTACTTTAATTACCATTCTCCCCACAGTTAACTATGGATTTTATACCTGTAAACAAATAAAAAAAGAATACATTAGCACTCACATTAATCAATATAATATTTATTTAAAAAAAATAACATTCAGACTATTGACAGCAAAAGAATAAAAGTAATAATAAAAATAAGTTTAATCAACCTTATAAAATTAAGATGAACACTACAAATAATATCAGCACTTTATATTTTTATGAGTAATAGATATAAAATAATCATATTTTAAAAGTCGGTAGCAAACTCAATAATAGTAAACAATTTTCTATAACAATAACACAAAAATATAAAACTTAATTTGATCGTTTCACGATTGTGGAACTAAAGTCAAAGTGTATATAAAAATAGTTCCATTAATGCACATAATAGAACACAATTAAAAACGTTTGAATATTAATTCCTTTTTAAATTAATTTGTAGTTAAACAACTTTCAATGCATTCAATTTATATATTTATTTCAATTTTATTCATTGAAAATTATAAATGAGAATAGCTCATTGGCTTCCTTCATTTAGTACATTGACACACAAATTGAAAATATTATGTTATCTTTATTACCTAAAAGCTATACTGCGTAGTAAAACTAAAAAGCAGTCATAACATGCAACATACATGGGAGCCAGGCAACGGGACTTACGGCCAAGATGTAGAGTTAATGGTATTCCTTTATATAATTATAAAGCTTCCCATCCTTTGTTCGATTTAAACTGCAATACATAATAAAACATACTTCCAGGAACATCAAGAAGAGTTACTTTAACTATGACTTAAACCAAAACCACTATAACTACTTTAAACTATCGTTACACTGTCCGTAAAAACAGTATAAAATCTGCGGAATCGATATCGTGTAGGGTCGCGTGACTCTGACCCTGGCCTTGACAACAGCATAGAATAGAAGAATAATGTACAATGGCAATAAAGAATAAGCCAACAATTACATAACAGCGCCTGGAATAGTCGCTAAGTGTCACCGACAAAGCTGAAGGTTAGATTGTTACACTTTATTATACTCGCATCGTAACTGTAATAAAATCACCAATTTGTAAGAAAAGCCACATTTTTCCTTTTATGTACGAAAATAAAATCTGGATGGAACTCATTTATTATTGCTTTATTGACATAGGTAGACTCCTTCTCTCAATAATGAATTCTGCGTATCTTGGTGGTTTTATATAAATTATGTATTATGAACGAAAGTCAGACAGACATAATTAGTGATAACATTCGTATTTAAAAAAATAGGAAACAAAACAGAACAACGCCGTTGTAAGAAAATATAAGAACAGTGAGAATGATAGCAACACAAAAGTTGCCGATTTTATTTTGAACACATGAAAATCTCTCCATAAATTAGATGTAGCGACTACAACTTTAAAACTTCTGAACAGCCAAAATACATTTTAAACTTCAAAGTTTAAGTTCCGTGAGATCTTGCACTATGTTACCCTATTTGCGTCAATATTTGGAAATCTTAAAATCCATTTGATATACGACCAAGTGAAAGTTTATCCTTAAAACTTAGATTAAGACGGTGAAGTCTAGACTACTAAATATCAAGTCTGGCAACAAGTGATCAGTATTTCTGTGCCTGTCTGAGCAGTCGGGAACTGGTGACTAATGTTCTCGCCCCAAATCGATAATTTCATAGAATGAAGTTTGTTAACAACTTGACTTATTACTATATTAAATAAATTTAGAATTTTGCTGGATAACTTATACTTTTTGCAAGGTAAATCCAAGCTATCTATTAAAGTCATAAGAATATTTTTTTGATTACAATAGATAAGCTGAAACCACCCGATTAAATTTAGTAGAATAGATACTGTTTTTTGTCAAAAAATAGTGGTTATCATATAATAAAATTAAAATACATTTTCAGTTTTCAGGTCAGTCTTTCTAGCCAATAATATGTTTTCGGTCAGGCTATAACTTGAAAACAGCTATATCAATATCACTATTTTAATCTTTTTTTATTTCCTTATAAGCATATTATTGTCAGGAGAAGGTTATATTAGAAAATAAATGCGAGGAAAATTAAAAAAACCAATCATATTAACTTTTCTAACTTAATGGTATTTGACATAACTTTCAGTAATTTGACAGGTGATTTTTAAAAGCTACTAAATGTAACGTAGACCAACTAACGCGGGTCGGTTAGTATAGAATATATAAAAGAAAAAAAATATTACAATATAAAAAAGTATACATTATATTTTACCAACTTAGGTAAAAATACATCCCAATTTAACTGCAAAATTCAAAATACCACTTTCTCTTTAATGCCTAAATATATCAAATATTTTAGATGAACAAATTATGTGACACCAAAATTTCCACAGAGAATTCAACAGGTGATGACGGTGCTTTAGTCGAATGGGTAGATTAGGCAGATATTATCATGACAAAGGGACCTTTTCGAAACGAAGTAAAACCTAAAACTAATATTGTCGATAGAAAGATTTACTTTGTTTCATACTTGGTTTATTTAATTCGATGGGCCAAACATAGATGGCATTCACTTTCAGATATCGGTGAAAACTCTATTCAATTTCCTAAAGTAGTGAACAAATCAAATTTATTAAAATTATATTTTTACTTGTATTGGTATAAAGAGACCTCTCACATTTTATTATTGTTTATAATTTTTTTCTGCATAGAGATTTGAAAAAAAAATAGTCAAAAACAAACCAAGTAAATGTGTAAACTGAAACGTGAAGCATGTCAAAGGACCTTCCAGCCGACAGTGCGTAATAACACTGTAGGAAAACTGTAAGCCTTTGTGTGCGAATGTAGCTCTCAGGATGAGGGTGCATTTCAACTGGCTATTCAGATCTATAGGGTATAGATGCGAGAATCACTAGCTAGTCTATTGCCATTGGTAAACCGCTTCGGTTTGAACCCTTAAGTCTAACTTGTTGCGCTGAAACAAATGTCAATGTGGTAAAATCCTATAGCGGCCTGGCCGGCTATTGTGTAATTTTACGTCAATGCTCAAAAAAGTAGTTTTCAAGTGTGTAAAAGAACTATTAAAATCTCTGAATTAACAAAAAAAGATTTGGATGTTTAGATTAATAAAACAACTAATATTGGCAATAAAAAAAAATGTAGTAGTTAACACAGGCTAATATTTTTTTTTAACTTACTAATATAATGAAACCTTCTTTTTAATGCTTGAACATTTTATATGTTACAAATTTACGTATTTTTACTATAATCAAGAATTATGACAAGTAGGCAGATGGAGCCTTTCAAAATGGTAAGTTATGAGATTACATTTCCATATTATTATTGCGCCTATAAAATTTATTTGTAATCTGACATATCGCCGAACAGTAATAAAACTATATTTTATACTATAAATTATTTAAATGGACCTTTGAAGTCCTGACAATAAAAATTAACCATGTATGTATTTCCTTTGTAAAGAAACAAAGAAAAAATAAGGAAAATCAAGGCTTCCCACACGGAAATGTTTGCAAAATTGATACGAAATAATATAATCCTGTGATTGGTGATGATGATAAGTCACAAGAACCTTAATTTTTACTTATGTAGTCTATATCTGTGGACTAATGGTTTTTATCCTACTCACCACAATAGCAAAATATCTATACGCGACCCGTAACAGGCTTATCCTTTTAAGGGAAATGGATACATAATTCCTTCATTGTCCGAATGCATAGGGGTGGTTTAATAGAGCCCGCCGGATCTTACATTCAAGTCATGCGTTTATGGCTTTTAGTCCTACTATTATTTCGTCCTCACGCAATCATTATGCTTAAAACAATTTCAAAACGTTTTACCATAATGAGTACTTTAATTATTTTGTGACAATGTTAAAAGTTTTTTTCTATATTATAATATAATAATGACGGAGTCAGACTTAATACTAAGTGTATTCTATTTATTATTGATTCTATAGTATTTATTTCTTGAGTTTTACTTATCATTTTAATAGCTATTTTACTATCTAAAGATGATGTCAGAACACCGAAATACTTGGTATATGTGAGTGATCCAGGTATTTCGGTTGTTGTGCAATTCTAGACTTGCTAGAATAACTTTTTATCACAGTCAATACCATCTGAATTTATTTTCTATTTAAGGCTGTATATGTATTTTGCAGTTCTTATTTGGTATTGAAATAACCACTTCTTCCTAAGAAAAAATAATGGATGGCAGTAAAAAAATATAATCATATTAAATATGATCACTGAATACAATGAACAAGTGACCATCAAGAGGCACACGGTGGCAGCTTGGTAGGTGATCTAAAATTGCATTCATAAATAATCCATAGCATTCTCAGACAAAGCGCTAGTTGTTATGGCAGTACGGGTGGGTAGACAAAGAGGCAGACAGACAGACAAAGGCACGATGTGCGGTCCTTGGATATATGCCAAGAGCATTTAGTACATGAGCACGTCATCAAACGGGTACTTAGCAATCGTTGTTTTACTGACGCTATGTCGCTCCTTTTAACTGTTTTATCCTTTGGATTATCACCATTGATATTATTTTAAGAAAACTGGTGTAAGCAGAACCAATATTTAACAAAACCGTTACCGTTGAAAATATACAAAATAATTACCACATGGAAAAAGGATTTGGGTATTACGATACTAAGAGACGTCGTTTTAGGCGCAAAAATGAAACGCAAAAGTTTTTCCAAACTTCGATTTTACGTAAGTGTAAAATCAGAATCTTAAAAACGATTTTCAGATTTAAATATAACATTGCTTTGATTTATTATTCTATTAGATTTACAATAGGTATATTTCCCTACTAAATTGTATTCAACCTCTATACAAGTTGCCTGTGTTTCGTGTTCGATTTTCAAATAGTCTTAAACAATTACTAAAAAAATACTTCCAAGACTTTAAATACTATATGGTTTCATCTTTTCTGGTAGTATACTCATATCAGGATAAAGTGTATTAAACTCACAAGAAACTTCTTATTCTTAGGCTTAATGTCTTTAACACACTAAAGGAAATAAACATGGAAATAAAATTTTGCATAAATATAACTATGTAAACTAACTATTGCGAAGACCTTTTAAAGATATTTTTTCCTTCAAGTGATCGGAACTCGGATGAGACTAATTGAAATGTTCCTAGATTAGCAGTAATTATGGAGCACGTATGGCACGCAAGTTTCAGAATGCCTGGCCTGAATAGTGCGTGCCACGCCAAAGTAGGAGCTGTAATTGGGCCCAACTAGCTTGACACCTTTACAAAGTAGCGTTCAAGTATTTTTTCCTAGAAATATGATATACTATGTTAAAATAATTATACATGACATTACTACTTTTGTAATACCTATTACTGTAAAACAATAGATACAAACAAAGCAGCATTTTCGAAAGAAAGTAGAGCTTCATAACATTTTTAGCACTCTTTGCTGCTAGACCGCAATAGATAACTTACGTGATTTTCAAGAAGGGCGAATTATAGAAATTACGGAAATTCAAATAAAATAAGTGTTGCTACCACATTTTTATACAAAAAATACCTATGCACTATACTACATTGGTTTTTGGTTGAGAAAGTCTTAATAAACTTAATTTCCAACAACTCTTATTATTAGAAACAAAAGAAGAAACGCAACGCCATAGAAATTTTCGAAATCATTAATGTAAGTCACATGCACTCCACATGTAAATAATTTATTCACAGCTACAAAATAATAAACATGGGCTGGTTTTTTGTAAAATCATATCTACATTTTGGTATTCTCGTGGGAAAATAATCATATCTCTAGGGTTGCTATTTACAAAGTTACTTTTTGAAAGAATTTAGATTATGTCAAAAACCAGTAATAGTAGTATTAAAATTAAGTATCCGAATTTACATATTTTATTAAATAAGGTCACAAGGATTATCATCCTTTAGGATTTGAGTAATTAGTTTTTTTTTCATAATTTCTCTCAGAAATTACACTTATAGATTTCGTTTAGATATTAAATGAGACTGTTGAAGGGCTTTTAATTTTAAAATATTTTTAGTATTCTCCGCACTATTCGAGAATTTGTCATATAATTTAGTTTTATCAGATTTTTTATTGTATTGTATAAGTAGCAGCCCTACAACGTATTTCGTATTTCTGACACATTTTAATAGGATGGTGCGCTTCCCTATCCCAATTACTTAAAGAGGGCAAAGCCGATGGAAGGGGCTCGTTACACATAAATTGCGTTTCATACCAATTTAAGTGGTCGTTTAGTGTAGGTACTTACGGTTTGTGTAGATTGAGTGTCTATGTAATTTTTGTATAATTTATGTTCAAATGAAGTTTGATTAAAAGATAAATCCGCAAAATCACTTTAAAACATATAATAACTTGGATCCAACCTGTTTGAAGTAAAATGTACACAATAATTTTTTCCCAATTACATAACTAAATTATAAATAACCCCATAGTATTACGTGAACATTTCATAAAACGTATTCCAAGTCACATTTATTATAATTTAAAAGCATACGTAAAATTGATGCGCTATAAAAAGGACAGCAAAGACAAAAGCGTCTCATATAAGATATTGCCTGGAGCCTGCCAAAGTGCCAGCACGGATCGTCTGCCTGCCAAGCAATTACACTAAGGGACACAGACATGTTCCAGCTCGGTTCCTTGGTACTTTTCAAAATACCACTGGTATATCAAGTACCCATGAATATGTAAATGTACTACAAGTATATAGTATATATTTCCGGAGGCTTTCAAGAAAAACCTCGTAACTAATAAACATAATAATGTATTTATGTTATCTTTTCTAATATAACATTTTCAATAACGCAAAAGCGAAGCAAGGTCGGATCTACGAAAGGAAATTCTTTTTGAAATCGAGTATTGGAAAATTGCTTTCTAATTTAGCCGGTTCACGACTTGATTATTGATATAAATAAAAATAACTAAAAACCGCATGTCTTCTAAATTGTTGAATTTCAAATCTCAATATGTGTAAAACATACAAATAATAAAAAGAATAATTTGAAGCAAATGAGTTCTTCAGAATAGACTTCAAACAATAATTAAGCAATTCTATCGTACGACAAAACACGTATATCGAACAAACATTTTTATTTTCACATTTAAATAGTTAATCTGTCTGTATTTTCGGGATAAAGTCAAAAACTGAACTGATTTTTAAGCAGTTTTCACCAATACACAGAGAGCTTTATAAAGATGACGTCTGTGCATAAGTTTTCTGTACATCGATTGATTAATTGTCAAAAATGTTTGAGAATGCCTGTATTTAAGATACAAAACAATGTATGGTATAATGTAAGTACTACCCGTGCAGTATAATGTACTCCTAGTTAGTGTAAAGTCGGGGCGGGTCGCTATATTGTTTCCAATAAACACAACAACAATATATCTTAATTACACATATGCGGTTTTAATTCTACGAAGGTTTGCATTAAATACAACGCACTTGGTGTAAACTTCCTGTACTTTTATGATTCACTCAGAAACGCAATATAAAAGCGCAAGTGCAACGCGACACGTGATTTGATCACGTGGTATAAAACAAAGAGTATTATTATATCAGGCGATAATGTGAGTACATAATACTGTAGGGGTAAAACATGTTAGTTAATACTAGTTAATGTTTTCCTATGTTTATTATTTCATGTATGAAACATAAAATATAATAAACTAAATATGGAAATAATTAACCATGGACTTCCACACGAAGTGACGTCACACGATGTTTACTGCTATGTAAGAGAATGTCTATTCTCATTGTAGAGTAATTGTAGTGATTATAATAATCTTTACACCTTTTAATAAAAAAAAATCATTACATTTTTTTATAATCTTCAAAACATCATTAATTATAAGCAATTCGACATTCATACGATATTGTATATTTACTATCAATCCATAACCTAGCGAACGACGTCTCCAATTAAAACCTCGTTAATAGAAAAATATATTGGGCATAGAGCAGAAATATGAGGTATAACTGATATTAACATCTCATGTCATGTCAAATCATTATTTGTTTTGTTTATATTAAGTTTAAATTAATAATCAAAATAACATATTAAATAACATGCAAATTAATTTTTCTCTAATTTGAATAAATATTTACAGGGAAATCAGTACGCGAACCAGTTTTATTGGAAACCTTTAAATCGAACCTTTGGTTCATCAAGGTGTTTCCAGTTTGTTCGGATCAAGGTTAGGTGAAGGCGCTGGTGAAACTGGACCTTACCGGTAAAAGCATGTCGTACTGCCATTTAAATATAAGAATTTGTACACTATATAAATCAATTTAATAGGGAAAAAGTTCAACGGCCTACATATATATTGTATATATGCCTATACAATATACATATAGTCATCGTTATGTTAAGTTTGTTTGAACTTATAATAATAATTTGAATTTGAACTATTAGTTTTAACTTTGTATAATTAAGGAAATTAAGCAAAATGAATTTACATTTAGGCAAATTATTAAAATAAATATAAATAAATAATTTCAACCTCTTAATGATTTTACGGAAAAAACAGCATATGAAGGAAACACATGCATTAAAATAAATATGTAATTACGCATATACAATATTTGAACATTTTTACAGCAAAGCTAATATTAATTAGTCAACTGGTTAATATTTCGCAGAAAGCTTTTAAGATTGTATGTGTCGGTAAACTGATCTCATGTAATGTACAGTTGGAAAATTGTAAATTTTATGTCACATGTAATTATTTACATACTATTAATAGCTGTATTTTCTGGGTAGTTTTTAACCATAATAGCCAGTATGAGGATGATTATTCCAGGAATAAATGAGAAAAATCGTTTTTATATCGAAAGTAATATATTTCTTTATAACAAAACGTTGCATTATAAGTAATAAATATTATGGAAAACAACTTCCTTTTACACCGATATATATACAAGTTTAAGAAACATCAGGTTGTATTGTTTATTATTCATGTTCTGAGCAAAACCCTAGCAATAAATCAAATTACGCGTTCGAACGGTTGGTTGAGTGAATTAAATCAATACAGAGGATTTGTGTGCACCCCTAAACTGTTATTGGATTAAATAAAATACTAAGTATATTTTCTAACCAATATATTTACTTTATATTAATAAAAATAGGTCATGATTATGATTTTATGTATTAAGCTCTCTTAAGATGATCTAATGATTAATGTTATAATTATATATGATAAAAATTAATGAAAACTCCATCATATAGCTAAAACAGTGTTGCTAACTAAAAAAACTATAGGCTGCGCATCATTTTAAACGTTGTTTAGGTTATTTCGGTATTCTATTATGTGTAAAAAGCTATGAAGTGACTATAAATTTACTACACAAATAACATAAAGGATTTCTTCACTAATTCCGCTCGTGTAATTGAAACAATCAGAGCAGAATTTAGCTCAATTTCCCAATTTATCAATTAGCGATAGCGATCTGGATCTCGATGACAAACGTGATTATGATTAAGATTAACATCTTAGGGGTCAAATACTTCTTTGTTGTCTCGTCGACAAGGTAGCTCAGTGCGAATTCCTTTCTCTTTCTTTTAAAGTTGTTCAAAAACGACGTCTTAGGTCAATTTAGATTGGAATCATACTGTCATTTGAAATCTATACAATTGAATATAATAAAAATGTAAAATACTGAAAATTTGTCCGTCACTCTGTATATAGAAAATACTCGTATTTAAGATAAAACAAAGTGAGAGATTATTTTATATCACAAATAGAAGTAAAAAAAATCACAATTTTGTAATTGTAACTTGGCTTAATTTAATTTAAATCCGACAGAAGAAAAAATAATAATTGTCATTTAAAAATGTTTTAGCCCAACAAAGGTAGGTGTATGGCAAGTCGATTAGTGACATTATAAATATTTCAAAATTATAAATAATGATTCATATCGTACAAGTAAACAACACGTCATATCTTGACTATAGATAACTTGATATATTCCATTATCAGAATTTGTATTTTCTTGTTTATCACTTAAAAGTTCCGTTTCCGTTTCTTAAAATCTTGACTCATATGAAATGAAGCTACATTTTTATAGAATCTTGCATGATATCTTAAAATGTCGTGAAGTTAAACTTAAACTCCACTCTCATCTCCCAATCTCAAGTGAGATTTTTCGAAATATGTGTATATTGGGATTAACTCTAAACAAAAAATATACAGTAAATAAATAAGCAATAAATACATATTATTGCTTATCATTAGTACATAAAAAAATGTTTTGCTGAATGTACTTGTAAAATTGTCTCAAAGTGATTCGACTTGCCATTCTCTCCCCCCACTCTTAATTAAAAAATAATAATACACATTGCACAATAAATAACATGTTCAACTATTGTTTTCATTTTATCTGCTGAAAATATTTTCAAAGTTAAACAAATCAGATAGTTCGATATTTGAAATATTAATAAGCAAAGTTACGTTTTGAAGTTATCCAATAACTGAAGGCATTCCCGAGAGTCTACGAGCTGAACGAAGCAAATAAATCCAATACCTAGAATATTAGCGCAGGTAAATTATTATATTTGCTCTATACCTGACCTTTAATAAGTTTCTAAAGATAAACTTATACGCAGAAATGGAAAAATTGGAAATAAAAATATGAAGTGCATATTTAATAAATATAATATACATTTCACAGTTTATATCGATCTCTCCATAATCGCTCATAATCCCTCAATTTACTTAACTTAAAGCGTACATACGATAAATTCATAAAAGTATTAACAATAAAAATTTTACTACCTGTAACGAGAATACAGTATTATTTTTTCTCTGGATCTCTTTACGATAACAGATCATGAATTTGTTATTTGAAAAAGTCCATAAAAACAGATTTGAGTATTCAAATATTTTAAAAGTTCTAAAAAAAGCTGCCTTGCTAAAAATATGAATATGTGGGGTGTAAGAGGTAAACACAGTCGATAAATAACGAAACATAACAAGCTCTTACCATTACGACAGGAACCTAAGCAGTGCATTGGACTTGTGACCAAGTGTGTAGGTTTAGGGAGGCGCCCCTGCCACATATATGAATCTCACCTAATGTCACCTCCACCGCTTAGTTTCACTGTTTAATCTTAACACAACACTAACCTAATCTAAACCTAAGATTAAGTTGACTCAATCAACTGGTGATTACAATACAGAGTACTCACGTGACCATAATTGACGAAGCCTAGCACCAGCACTACACTATGCTGATACTACATTTTCACTAACACCACTTCACACTATGTTCACTCAAAGATCTCACTTGATAAGACTACTATTTACTGCGTCCGTCGGCGAATATAAAGGGATTAGTTAGTGGTAGCAAGTACCCCTTCCACTGGTGGAGGTGTAAAACAATCAGTAGGAAGATCAACCAATGGGAATCATCAGCCAATCAGAGGCGATTTAAACAACTTTCTACCGTAGATTAAACGAAAGTCGTCTAATCGTTTGAGACTGTCAAAGTCATTGCTAAAAGCAATGCTACCAACTATGAAGTACTATCCGCAAGTGATTAAATATTACCCTAACCTACTCGCCGATATATACTAATTTGAAAAAATATTATTTACGTGATTTTCTATACTTTCTTACTGATTTTACGGATAGCAAAGGAACAAATTGTTTTCAACTACAAATAAACAAGTTTTATAAAT
>JAOPUB010108826.1:0-12457 GCA_027564055.1 Neptis clinioides
GAGCTTCATTTATTCATTCGTCATTATTAGCACTATTTGTGTTTGCTATAAGTAATCAAGTATTTTCTAGAAGGTACTAGAGTGTGCTACACGCGCACAGAGCAGTATTGAATATAAATTTATTATATAATTTGATAGTTTTTGAATTATTTCCTTAATATGTGCTGAACATAAATATTAGACACGAATATCAAAATGTGCATGCATCTCTTCATTACTTCTACTTAGAATTTGATATTTTATATCTAAACTAGTCTTTAATTCAATAGCTTCGCTAAGTCTAAGTGTTATACTCAGTAAAATGCGCATTTAATTCTCAATGTATTGTTGTTAATAAAATTATTCAGGCGCTTGTAACAGGAAACATACTTTATTATCATTACACAGGAACTCTGAATATTTTCGGGATAAGAAGTAGTCTATAAGTTAATACAGGTTATGAAATATCTATATGTCAAATTTCATTGTAGTGACGGACTTCATTTCCGTTATCACACTTCGTTATCGCTTGATTGAATAACAAACATCCAAACATTTAAACATAGAAACTGTCATATTTATAATACTAGTATCGTATAATAGTTCCTATTATATGTATGGTTTGTAACCATATAACCAATATAATAATATTATAAAGCTAAAGAGTTTGTTTATTTGAATGCTCTCATCTCAGGAACTACTGGTTCAATTGAAAAATTCTTTTCGTGTTGGACAGTCCATTTATCGAGGTAGAATATAGGCTATAAAAATGACGCTACGACCCATAGGAGTGGGGCATCACGTGTAAGAAATCGCACGGGTCAGCTAGTATGTATTATATTAACTGTTGATGTACACTTATTTTTAAAATTGTCTCGTACCTTGTGTCGATAAAGCATTTCTTTCTTTCAAAACCGACAAGTGCTAAATGTAAAATATTTTAATATGTATTTCTAATTGCAAGTAAATATTTGCAAACGTAAAGCAATATTGAACTCCATAAACCAGCTTCTAGCCCGAATAGTTAGGCTAGCAGCCAAGTTACGTGGCTGGTCTTAACAGCAAATATAGCAATGGTGGAAACACCTATGTATCCGCTTATCGAGGAGACCGGACAACTTGAGCTAGGTCTTTGTCATTGTGTCAGACAATATCCATTTAGTTATCTTACTAATATTATAAATGTGAAAGGATGTTCCATTCTGGAAAAATTCAGCGTTCTTGTGAGATCTTATTAAAATATCTCTGTTGTTTGAATACTTTTATTTAGCAAGAATATGTTGAAATATATTTTTTTGCAAATTTGAATGAATTTCAACATTCAAGCTTCCATCATCATATTTATTTAAAACTAGACGTTCCGCCTTCGCTTCGCAGAGGTGTATTAAGTTTTCGAGGAATTCTACTTTTAAAAAATAATAAAAGTAGCCTTAGTTACTCCCTATTACATCAACTATCTGCCAGTGAAAGTACCGTTCAAATAGGTCCAGCAGTTTTAGAGATTAGTAAAAGGTGGTTATTTTAGTATTACAAACAGGCAGACGCCAATTTTATTTATATGTATTGATGTTTGTACACGACACGTTTTTTAGGGTTGAAGCGCGTATCCTTTTACAATATTTT
This sequence comes from Neptis clinioides, assembly GCA_027564055.1. Taxonomy (NCBI): domain Eukaryota; kingdom Metazoa; phylum Arthropoda; class Insecta; order Lepidoptera; family Nymphalidae; genus Neptis; species Neptis clinioides. Next base: position 1,603 of record JAOPUB010108826.1, read on the forward strand.
TGCGTTATTTCTGATAGAATGAAAAACCAACATGATTCATTATAAGGGTCGGTAATTAACTGGATGTTTTCACACAATAAAGGCTCTCATTAATTTATTTGACTATCTGTGGATATTGGAACCTTTTAACACCATGTAAATTACTCTCCATCTGGTAAATGAATGCTTTTAATTAAGAGCAAAAAATTATTAATATTTAACTTATCGTCCGTGAGCAATTTATTACGTGTATTTTTCAATATATCGTAAAAACTTTCATTACACAATATTGGGCAACTAAAAGCTCAGTAGCTCAGTGGTTCAGGCGTTGGACACGGTCACAATCGATAGGTCGTGAGTTCAAATCCCAGTCATTGGACTACTGGTGTAGCCCACTCCTAACACAAGCATTCCAGCTTACTTGGAGGGGAGAACAAGAATACTAGTAGTTTGTAATCCAAAGTGCTAGTAATCTCTTTTGTGTCTCAATAAAGTAATTTAGTAAAATGTCTCTCATATATATTTCTCAGAAATACAATATGATTGTGATTTTGGTTCTGTGTGACATGAATTTTCTTCCTTTTTGCTTTAAATTTTGCAAAATTAATTTAATATTTTGTTTTGTGTCACTTAGTCTGCCTAATTTTCAATTTAAATCGTAAAAATCCAATTTGAATCCATTATCTACTGTTTTTCTACTTGGTTTAAGTATACCTCAGCAGCTGAAGTAAAAAAAATAAAAAAAAACTTTGAATTTTTTTTATATGAGAAAGACGCTACTTAAGTATTCTAAATTTATTCTCTATTTACATTTAAGTTCATTTAATATATCCTTCATTTATTTAAAAGTACATTTAAAGTAGAATACTTATTTTGAAATTTAAATATAAATCTACACCTACTAATATTATAAAGCTGAAGAGTTGTTTGTTTGTTTGATTGAACGCATCAATCTCTGGAACTACTGGTTTGAATTGAAAAATTCTTTTTGTGTTAGATAGTCCATTAATCGAAGTAGGCAATAAGCGAAATAACATCATGCTACGACCCATATGAGTAGAGCATCACGCGGTTAAACTCGTTCGGGTCTGCTAGTTTAATATATAGAGATAAATCGTCAATTTATTTAAAAGTACATTTATTTTTGATTATAAAAACAATAGTTTAATCGGCAAAAATATATTTTCTCATTATTTGGAATATTTTCTATTTATTTATTTAAATATAAAAAAATTAGGATTAACTTAATCCGGATTTTATTAAGAATTTAGCAGATTTAATGTATCCTCGATTTATTTTCATACAAAGAATTCTTAATTTAATGAAAATTATAGATTTATATATTAGTTTAAAAATGAATGTAGTGTATCTATACTTCATTTATTTAAAAGTACATTTATCATACTCTACATTTATTTAAATATATTCCCGAGTGTCCTTCATACAAAATAATTTTGAAGCAAAGCCAGAATGATTTCTTAGTGTATAATAATAAAATAGGTTAAGTATCGTTTAACAGTTATTATTATAATAGTATTGTTTTTATCTATTTCTTAAACGTCATTTTTATAGTCCATTCACTTACAATGTCTCAGTTCAACGATCTTACTTGAAGTTAATGACTTGCTACTTAATATTATTATTTAAAAGTAGCTAAATTAATCTACTAAAATACTTCTTTATAAATTAAAAAAAAAATTCTGACTTTCTCCATTTGTTTAAAATTACATTTAATATATTCTACATTCATTTAATATATCTTTACTTAATATTTATATTTATTTTAATATTCAAATTTACATCTATACTAATATTATAAAGCTGACGAGCTTGTTTGTTTGTACGCACTAATCTCAGGAACTACTTGTTCGAATTGAAAAATTCTTTTAGTGTTGGATAGTCCATATATTGGGAAAGACTATAGGCTACAAAAACTTCACGCTACGACCCATAGGAGCGCAGCATCACACGAATAATGAAGGATACATCATTTATTTATTTTGAAGTACATTTAGATTCTCCATTTATTTAAAAATACATTTACTGAAATTTGAAATGGTTGAGTTTTTAAAATGAATACTAGTTTAATTATCATTAATGAATTTAAAAACGAAAAAATATATATTGGGCTATTTTTTATCCGGAAGTCAATAGTTTGTTAATGTCCATACGCCCCCAACAATCAAAAGTTCGAAAACATAAAAAAAAAAGATAAAAACAATTACCCCAAATGATTAGTACAAGTAAATAAAACAATTTCATTGATTTATTACGAAATTACATTTAAATGTCCTGTCAAAACATTCTCTTATCAATGCTACACTTTATTTATTCGATAAATTATCTGTGGTTGCCATTTTAGTACTTTTTTTAATGTAGTTTACTTGGGTACTGATCATTGAACTTATTACTAACAACTTGCCCCGGATTTGCATGGGGAAGATGAAGAGTTGTTTTAACTCAAAGAATGAGCTTCATATATCTAACCGATCCACGCGTTTTAACCCGCTTGATGCTCCACTCCTATGGGTCGCAGTGTAATGTTATATAGCCCTAAGCATTCCTCGATAAATGGACTATCCAACACAAAAATAATTTTTCATTTCGAACCTGTAGTTTCTGAGATTAGCGCAATCAAACAAACAAACTCTTTAGCTTTATAATATTGTAATATTATTATAGGTAGTATAGATAAATCATTCTGTCTGTCTGTCTGTGTGTAGAAAACCTATTCAATTTGTTCCACTATGTAAATTATGTTAATAAAACTGTCAGTTTTTGACTCCAGCATACATCAAATCAGTTCCTTTTCCATTCTCAAGAACTGACTTGGTTATACATCAGAGTTCTCAGTAACTGACTTGTTTATACATAAATGTGTGATAATTTTGTCTTCTCAAGAACAGTTTTCGCTAATTTAAGGGAGATATCGCCAAGCTAGCATCACTAATAACATTACATTAAATGCAGTAAAAACTCGCCAATAGCCAAGTCTCTTGACTATATTATACATAAGAGTAGATCCTCTTTTTCTTTTCAAAACTTACATGATTATATACAAGACCCTTTTTTTATTCTCTAGAAAAGTTTTCCCTAATTTAAGGGAGTTATCTCCAACCTAGCATCATTAAGCACAATAACATTACTTTAAATGCAGTTAAACTCGCCAATAGCCAAGTCTCTTGGCTATATTATACATAAGAGTAGATCCTCTTTTTCTTTTCAAAACTTACATGATTATATACAAGGTTCTTTTTTTATTCTCTAGAAAAGTTTTCCCTAATTTAAGGGAGATATCCCCAACCTAACAGCACTGAGCACAACAACACCAATTAGAATGCAGATAAACTAAAAAGAGCGAAGGTCCCTGACTCCATTATACATAAGAGTGGATGTAACAAAAAATGACAATTCAAAAAGAAACGCCAAAGCTGTCAAACTGCCCGCGCTGACGTAGAACCTGCCCTGCCTCAACCGGTCGTTCACCGAACACTTATTTTGTTTTTTACCCGCATACAGACTAAATGTATGTATATACGTAATAAGTGCGTTTGTTAGGATCCTCTTCCATCGCCAGACTATCAATATTTAAACTGAATTGAATTGTGACGTCAGAATAAACTAAAATATTTGGGCGCTTACGACAATGTTATTATTATCCTGCAGGAACTCTGAATTCTACCGGGATAGAAACAAATATACTATACTTAATTTCTACCCAAAATACGCGACTTTTGAAGGGAGTTTGAATAAAGATAGTATTAAATTGTTTTCAAAAAAAAATCGAAATTTATTGAGAATCAAAAGTACATAAAACATGTATGAGCAGAAACTGTATTAGTAGTATATATATAAAAAAATCGATTCGTCGTTTTGTTACAGCATGCAAACAGTGGCAAGCAGGCCAATGAACAAACAAACACACTTTAGAATTATTAATAAAATTATTAATTCTAGTAGACTTTTTATAGCAGTTGTTTTTGGCTTTTATGTAATAATCAAAAACGATGTAATTTTTAGGCATATTAATTGAATTATAATGTCTATCTTTTCTAGTAAAATTTTATAAGATTAAATGCACCTAAAAGTTTTACACAATAAACTAAAAATAATAAGTAAAGCCGTAGCGGCGCTACAAGCTCATAAATGACGTAAAACATATCTCTAAATCGCAACAGTAATCCAGTGGACAGCCAGAATATATAAAGCATAACTTTCGTATCTGACGTACAAACTGGTTCGTAACTGGATTCTTCTCAGTAGCTTTGACTTAGAATCTATATAAAAAGTCAGCCATTTTGTTTTTGTCTTTTTAATTTCGGCTTATGTGATACCGGTTCTGTATAGATTTTCTCACGATTAGCTCTTTTTTTGTTTGTGGTACGTTTAAATACATGGGCTTGGTTTGTGGTTTTTTATTGAATCATTTAGTTACTGTTTTATTACTTTTTTGGTAAATAATGATGGAGGTGTGCCGCCATTATGTTTTTTTAAATGTAGATAAACAAAGTTTAGTTACTGTTTTTTAAAGTAAGTGTTGTACTTATTTTTTTTTTGTATCTATCAAATACAAATACTACAATAAACCTACCTACGTATAAAATATTGTTTCATATGGAAAAAGATCCCTACGTTAGAATTTTTTTTATTTCATTATTAGATATATTTTGCTAATCTCTCTTCTGCTAATTGATATCATCTCTCTAGTATAGTTATCATTGTAGTATCTAGTATAGTAAACTCATCTTTTGCCCGAGATAAAAAATCTATCAAAATACTAAAGTATCAGAATGCTGAATTTAATTAAAATCTATTAAGCAGTTATTGAGTGATGGATTAATACTTGACTTGTGATTTAGACTCTTCTAATTTTCAGTATTTTTCTTTAAAACTAGTAAATTTAACAATCTATAATATAATTTTTACAATTAGCTATTATAATATGCCTAAGAATCAAATGTTACTCATTTTTACTAATATTGTAAAGCTGAAGAGTTTTTGTTTATTTGAACGCGTTAATCTCAGGAACTAATAGTTCGAATTGAAGAAAACTTTTTGTGTTGGATAGTCTATTTATCGAGGAAGGATATAGGCTGGATAACATCACGCTGCGACTCATAGGAGCATCTAGAGGATGAATGCGGATGGACTAGTCTGTTATAAAGGATCGAAAGAAAACAAAACTTTTTTCTAGGATGATTATTTTAGTAATAATTCTAAAATGTGTTTGTTTGTTTATTAGATTGTTTTTTCCCGCTATAACAAAACAACGAATCTATATATTTTTTTATATATGTATCTTTAGAGCATATCTTATTGTATCTTTAGGGAATATCTAAATATTTTGACATGACAATGTCTTAAAAATGAAAGATTTGTACATTTTGATTCCTAGCTAAGCAAATATACTCAACGAAATCAAGTAAATATAACAATCTATAATTTAAACATGAAAACGAGTAAAAATGATAGCTAGCAATAATTTCGAGTAGCGCAGATTAAAATCAAAACAGCCTCAGGCAGATCAGGTTATCAGAATAAATTCTAACCTGGCAAAAACTGGCAACACATCCGATAAAAAGGACAAAACAAGTTTGTCGTTGGACGCAATTTGTTGCCACCATCTTGTTTTGTCTATGTCCAGACAGCGATGTCGAAGATAATTTGATCATTTTTATATTATTACTCTCTACATTTATATTTTAAAGACTAACGGTTTTATAACAAAAAAGCGTTTATCTAAACCATGGTTTAGAGATACACTTCGTTTTGTAATAAGACCGTAAAATTTATTTCTATCCTAAGTTTTAAGTAACAAATTTTTTTTTGAACTTTTACTATTTATATCTTTACATAGTATATAATTAAGTCGTTTCTGCTGTTTGTTCGCTTATACCTTTTAAACTACGCAATCGATTTTAATGGGTTTTCCATTAATAAATAGAGTGATTCAAGACGATTATTTATATGTTTAATACTGTATTTATGAAACCGTGCGAAGCTGGTACAGGTCACTAGTTAATCTCTCTGATTTTTAATAAAAGAACGATAAGCAAATAAATAAATAAAATAAATAAATAATATGCCTGTAATTTTAATTAGTCCAAAATTTTAATAAAAATATTTTATTTTGCAAATAGTTTAAACAATACGGAAATAAAGAACTAAAGATCTATGTCCAAACTTTAGTTCTTTACTAATAAATTAAAACCAATATGATATATCATCAAAAGAATTAACAAATTGTTAGAAAATTCTTCTCAAATATTAAAAAGATAACAAATAACATCATGTGTAATGTTGTTTTTGTGATACTTTTTGTTTTTAATTTAATACAGTAAACTATAGACACGGAAGCAAATACTTTACAAACAAAATTCATTGCGTTTGTGTTTTGAATTCTTTTATCTGACTAAACTAAAAGTTTATATTTGTTAAATGTATTACGAGTTCTTTAAATTTTAATATCCCTAAGTAAAACCAATTGGTAAAATAATTTGTTCAAGAACCCTTTTTTATAGAATCCCAAAGACGTTGTTACTTTATAAGACAAAAATCACTAATATTATCTGCACTATAATTAATTTTTAAAAAACTAAATTAATAAATTAAATTTTAACTTCGTTTTTATTCCTTTATGATCAAATATTTTAGCCGAATATTTTTTTTTAATCTAAAGGTCAAAAACATCATAGGAAGTGAATAAAGCAGCATTTAAATAATCTTACTAACATTATAAAACGTGAAAGTGAGAACGAGACGTGAGAAACTTAAACCCGTACAGAACATAAAGCAGCGAGTTTTACGTAATATTGAATCATAACCGAAATTACAGACAATAAATAAAATAAAAAAAGGACAAAAAGGAACGAAATGAGGTCATTCAATTTCGGTCCGGGCGAAAGTGTTCGTTTTTTTTGTATTATTTCGCTCAGTGCTTTCGTCTGGAGGCCGCGGTCACTGCGTACTTATTGTTGCTTGTTAGGCTCTACTTATAATGGAGATTCGCGTTTTTCATATATTTTTATTTACTTGTCTGTCTGTATATTTAATTAAGCATAAATTTACGAGAAATTTACTATTAGTTATTAAGTAAATTTAAAAGTTACTCACTCAATTATCCGTCTATTTACAGATTAATTATTATTATTATCCCGTTCCATATTAAAGAGACTATATATTTCTATTTAGGATAAACATTATCCCATAAGTTATCTATAGACATAAATTGTATAATAAAGTTAATCATCCATTTTTTAACAGATTCACTCATACTTTCACATTCTATTCCAAAGTGAATATAAAAATATGATGATATTACTTACTATATAGTATAAACATATATTATAAAGCTGAAGAGTTTGTTTGTTTGATCGCGTAATCTCAGGAACTACTGAATTGAATTAAAAAGATTATTTTTGTGTTGGATAGTACATTTATCGAGGAAGGCTATAGGATATGTAACATCATTTTGCGACTCATAAGAATGGAGCTTTAGGCGGATGAATTCGCAGGGGTCGTCTAGTAGCTTATAACGTTATTAGCTAACAGAATTTTATTTATGTGTGATTAACTAACATCTATCCCACACAATAATATGATCAAAAAGCTATATAGTATATAGAAGAGTGTAAAAAATACATAGTAGATTAGAAGATGTTTTATAGCCAAAATTAATAATATATTTAAACAGAACATTATAAATACGTTAATCTTGTAAGTAGTTGTCAAACCAACAAGAAAAAATAAAAAAAAAATAAGTCGCGACATACGCCGATCCGTACACAGCCTAACGGGATGTTGGTAAGCAGATGTTTTTGCAAATTGAGTTATGACTCACTCTTCACTCATACTCTGTCCTTTTTACACGAATTATTTTGATTTTGACCGAGATACATAGTGGTACTTAAACTTAAACTGTTTATGTAAGTTCAATATCATAATATCCATTAATAAATAATATTATTAGTCGAAAACTTCTGTCTTCAGTCAACATATGAAGTTATAGATATATATACGATAAGAGAATAGTGCTGTACATCTATCTATATGCGATATGTTCCCTCTCGCTCACTCACATACACAACACCACACACTAATTATAATAAGGTGATAACTATTATCTACATATCTCTCTAGAAGTAATAGTTTTGATGCTGAATGTGTATCGAGTTAACCTCAGTCCATAGCGGTCAATGTTACACTACAGAACTATGTCTGTCTGTCGCAATAGTGTGGGCGTCACTAGCTCACTAGTTCTACACCTGTTTGTTTAAAATGAGGACATAGCTGCAACTTAAGACATAGATCCGATAGCGGCTCCGTCTTACTGCTAAGAGTTTCTTCACTGAAGATTTATGTGTCGTCTATAATATGTTTTTTTTTCTATATACATTTGACGAACTCCAATACGATCTTTCATTTCCTATTTCAATCCCTTCTAACACTTTTTTCGGGATAAAAGTTAGTCTATGCTATTTCCCAACCTTTAGTCTATATCTGTACCAAATTTCATCAAAATTAGTCCATCAGTTCTTAAGTTATAAATGGTGTAATTAACCCGGCTCTTTAATATATTCTAATGAGTTTTTATAAAACAAATAGAAGTTATCTATCTCTTTGTATGTTTGTACCAACATTATGCAATAAATTGATTAATTTCACAGTTAAATTGCTTACTTTTTAAACCACAAATTTCTGATTATTTTCAAAAACAGAATTAAATTATTTAATTTGATTATTGCACTAAAAGACTATACATGTCTTTTGTAATAAATCCAATATATATGATACTAAGACTTTCTTAGTGATCCTCAATATAAATACGTTACATATACTTTTTTAGTTTTTTTTTATTATAGAAGTAAAGACTAGAATATGTAGTTTTGAAGTGGGACAAATAAAACCGGATAAATCAAGTATAGAAACGTAGGAATTGATTGCAACACGCGGACCGGAATAGCGTCGTGTAACATTGACCGTTCCTACTCAGGTTCGACTTGACCTTTCACTATTATCTGTGGTTATAAACCCCTTATAAAGTTTATAATCTGTGCTATGAATAATATACATTATTTAAAAAATAAATATAAATAAAAATTTAAGGATAACTTAACCTAAACTTATGTACGTTACAAATAATTAAATTATTGATGATTCTGATGTTTTAAATTGTATTTAAATTAATATAAATATATAAAACAGATAATGTTTGTATGTTTGTCATTATTGATTGGAAAAAAGAAGCAATAGTCACAAGATTGATACACTAATTAAAGTTTTAGTTCTTTAGTAATGTATGTTATAAAAGAACTAAAAACATATCCGCATAACAATAACCAATAAATTTTTAAGTTTGTACATACAAACTTTGCATTTTTTTAAAGCTACGAGATATATCTATACTGTTATATATATATATATATATGTTTTATACTAATCTTTTCTATATATCCTCATCAGGTTCCATCATCAGATCAACTCAAGGCAACAGTAATGTCACTTAGTTTGAACTAAATTATACACCAGGAAGTACCTACTTGAAATATTGTTTTTAAATTAAATATTAACATTCAAACATTGCATAATTTGTAAAAAAATGTATTAAAAAAATCACAATATTTATGATACAGACAAAGTATTAAATTATATTAAAAGGGTAATGACATGTCTGTTCTTGACATTTCAAAACTTCCTACACCGGTCAACATTCCCGATACAGTTAAATGTCATAATATAATAAAATCAGGGTTAAATGTCATTTGTATCGATTCCAAAATTAAAAAACAAGAAGTCAAGAATTACCGCTCAGTCTCCTCTGTGTGTTTGTGCATAAGCATATTCAAAGTAATTAAATAAAAAAAATTAGTATGTCCATGATTTACTTTGGACACTATTATCTAAGTATTTATCTTCTGTCTCACTCACTCTTTCTTTTATAAAAAACCTTGCTAATACAACAAAAAAAGAATTAAATGTAACGAACTAGATCTTTTGTGAAAATCAGTTATTAAATATAATAAAATATAAAGTTAATATCGAAGAGAATAAAAGCTTTTATTACGTTCTAGAAAATACATAAATGTTAGTAATAATTCTCGTTAACTTTCATGCGCTTGCGCAACATAAAACTCGGGAATTATAATTATTCAAATATTAAAATTATACCGCAGGAATTGTAAATTTATCCGTGATAAAATATGACAAATTTCATTGAAATTCATTCAGCCGTTTTTGAGTAATCAATTAACAAACATATATAAACATCTAAACTGTCACGTTTCTAATATTAATAAATTTATATTACTACCCCATAGGAATTATGATTTTTATCCAGAATTAAAAGTACCCTATAAAATAATCCAGGTCATAAAGTATCTGTCTGGATAATTTAATTGAAATCCGTTCAGCTGTTTTTGATTTTTAATTAACAAACAATTAAGCATTTAAACTTTCATATTTAAAATATTATTAAATTATATTATTATCCCACAGGAATTACGATGTTTTATTCGGGATAAAAAGTACCCTGTATAATAATTCAAGTTATAAAATATCTGTGTGTCTAATTTTATTGAAATCCGTTCAGCCGTTTTTGAGTGATTAATTAACAAACAATTAAACATCTAAACTTGCATATATTATTATATATTATTAGTAAGATAACACACATATATATATATAAAGTAATAAAACAGTATGATATAATATTAAAGTCAGTCTGCCCGTCCGATATTGAGACACGAGCGACATGTTCTAAGCAAGATGGCCGACGTAGTAACATTGACAGTTGTGTTCGGACTTAATTTAATAATTAATAAGGAAGTAAACGAGAAATAATATTTAAAATCTTTATTATTCAAAGAAAGAATGTGGG
>JAOPUB010108935.1:0-12455 GCA_027564055.1 Neptis clinioides
AACTCGAAAAGGGCTAAACGGATTTCAATGAAATTTGGCACACAGATACTTTATAACCTGGATTAACATATAGGCTATTTTTTATCCCGGAAAAAATCAGTGTTCTTGCGGGATAACGATAAAATATGTTTACGGTCGTAAGCGCTTAAATATTTTTCTTTTGCAACAATATACCGGGATTTAACAGTTTTTTTATAAATCTAAGGAAAATACGCAGTAAATTGCACCCGGACGAAGCCGGGGCGGATCGACTAGTTAATACTAATTATTGAACTACGTGGATACATTATTGGGGGTAGTATGAAAAGTAAATTTCTACCGACAGAAAGGTAATCTCGTTGTTGAGATCCCTATTAAGTATTGTTCATTGCCCAAAAGTACCACCATAATGTGAAAGTCCATCGTACGAAAAAGGAGATAGATTTTGGCTTTTCCTGTGGACACTGCTCTCGGGGATTTGCTTCGAAACTATCTTTAGACAAGCATATAGCAAAAAAGCATTTCCACGTCTGATGTTTCGACATCTATTCTAATAATTCAAGGCTTATTTATTTAGTAATGTGATACATCCTAAGCTCAAATGATCTCAGTCTATTATATATATTATGGATAATAAACTAATGCGGTCAATATTCACAAAGACTTTGATTAATTTGGTGGAAATGTCAACACTAAAATACAATTTTTTATAAAAATTTAAATGACTGATGAAATAATATATATTTAAAACGATCGAAACTCAAGAAATAATTAAAAATATGTAAAAGGCTTACGTTTCTAAAACCTCAGCATTTTATACTTACAATATTTAAAGTACTTATTTTTTTACTGGATTGTAAATAGTGGAACTTCCTAGAAATGTTAACTATAGTTAAATAATGTTTATACTAAGGCTCAATCAAGTTACACGGACGACTGAAGCGTCACATCTAAAAGAACTTAAACATGGCCTAAGACAAACCCAAAAATTTGTACTTATTTGAAACATTTTAGATAATAATAAGTATTTATTATTCAAAAATATAGTTAGTTACAAAACTCCTTAAATACTAGTTTTTACAATTTGAAAGTACGAAATAATTAATTAGATTGTATCTAATAAAATAAAGAACAAATTTTAGAAATCAATAATTTTGGAGGAGTGCTCCCTGGCGCCCGTACTAAGTTTCCTTGTAGATGTCACGCTTCGATTGGTAACGTACCCTTTTCCATTTAAAAAGTTAAGTATTTATGTAGTTATATAATTAAATAACTAAAAAATAGTAATGGGTTTCATTTGTATTGTTTATTTTAGAGACCTGTCTAACTTCTAAGAATTCATATTTTGGAGACTTACCTTAACTAGGCATTATGATTGTAAAGAGATTTGAATCGTTCATGATTTTTATAATAAAAATATTTTGACCTAATTGAATATGTAAACCTTTATTGACACTGAGTTTTAACTCTAAGTTAAGCATTATTTTTTAACCTCATTTAAACTTGTATTCAGTAAAAAAATCTATTTAAAATATATCTGGTATAAAGACAACTGGCCTGGGAAAAGCGCATGCGTTGCTTCTAATTTAATGGACGGCGGAAGAACTGACACACGTTTTGTTTTTAGGAGAACGCGGACAAGTTGAAAACGAAAAAAATATGTCAGCTGAAAGATTATTAGATGGTAAAGTTATTGAAAAGAGACGGTATCAGAGAAGCGCGAGAGCTGAAGCCAGGTTTATGACTAAGAAGAATGCGAGTGCCATACTCGAATGTTGGTCTTTATGTCCGTTTAGATGGAAAAAGAATAGATTTAAATGCGCTTACTGTGAGGATAACTTTACGGAATGTTCGGAACTTAGAGCCCATGTTGCGTTGTGCTCCACTCAGCACAGCATTAAAGATATTTACAGCAAATTTAAGGAAATGTCACTTATAAATGTTGATGTCACTGAAGCTATGTGTAGAATTTGCGCAATACCATCTCAAGATGTTACAGAGATGCGGCGACACGTTGTAGAGCATGGATATGATATGGATGCTGCACATCCAGATGGTGTTTTACCATTTTGTTTAGATAAAGAGTCTTGGAGATGTGTTATATGTCAAGAAATTTTCAATAATTTCCTTAAATTGTATGAACACATGAATACACATTATCAGCATTATATTTGTGCGACTTGCGGAAAAGGTTACATGACTGCGCCTCGGTTGCGTAAGCATTCTGAAGTTCACATAACTGGTACCTTTCCGTGTGACAAATGCAGGAGGGTTTTCAATATGCGTGCAGCTAGAGACTACCACAAAGCCCATGCTCATGCTAAGGGTCCACGGTATGAATGCCCGCAGTGCAACATGAGATTTGGAGGTTATTATGAAAGGATGAATCATTTGAATGAAGCACATAGAGAAAAAGAAGTTTCTTATAAGTGTGCACATTGTGAATCATCCTTCAAAACCAGCGGAAAGAGAGCTATCCACGTACGATCCATACATTTCCCACAACAGCGTAATTTTTCTTGCCCATTTTGTAAATGGTTTTTTAAAACAGGATATGAATTAAAAAGACATATGATCAAACATACAGGTGAAAGGAACTTTAGCTGCAAAATCTGTGGGAAAACATTTCCAAGAAACCGAGCATTACGAACCCATCTAAAAACTCACGAAGAATTTAGTTGTAAATGGTGCGGAGTTTTGTTTAAACAGAAAACCTTGTTGGTTACACATTTGCGTACAAACCATCCGGAAATTGGAGATTTAATACTTTCGGGATAATTGAAATTTTCGGATTAAAAAATCGTTATCGATGTTTTTATTTAGATATGCCTATTAAACACTCATAAAATATAGGGAGTTTCATTCACAAATGTTATTTTCTTAAAATGCTCATGATAAATCTGGTAACACAGTGCTATTTTCCTTTTAGGTTCCGCTAATGCGGGTATTGAAGAAGTTTGTGATCTAATTATGGTGAATGTAAGAAAAGAAAAAAATGTCAGGAGACTAAAGGAGAATGTTTGCGCCAGGCAAATGCGTCGCAGAAGACGGGCCAACAATATACTCCCAGAGGAATCTGAGAGTCGAATATCCAAAACAATGATGCGTAGAAATGCTATAACGATTCTCGAATGTTCTACTGCTTGGGCATTCAGATGGTGCCACAGCTCATTCTTTTGCTCTTATTGTGATAATAAGTTTATAGATCCAATACTTTTACGTGAACACGTTAAGAAATTTCATCTCGCCGATCCTCCAACTAAACAAATATTTTCAAAGCTTACAGAAAATAACATGGTTAAGATAGAAGTGTCAGAATTGAATTGTAAATTATGTAACACAGCGCTGCAGAATGTGGAGTTTTTAAAGAATCATCTTACATCTGATCATGGAAAAACTATTTACGTGGATTTTAACGATGGCGTTATACCATTCATATTGGAATCCAATAAGTTTGTCTGTCAAAAGTGTGATGCGGAGTTTTGGAGCTTCTCTAAAATCAATACACATATGAATATACATTATACAAATTATGTTTGTCATACGTGTGGGAAAGCTTTTGTGTCAAAATCGCGGATAAGAAATCATGTACAATCGCACGAAGTTGGAAAATTCTCTTGTGGAGATTGTACTCAAGTTTTTATAACAAGAGCTGCTAGGATGTGTCACAGGTTGAAAATCCATAAAAAAAGCGTGAGATACAAATGTCCGCTTTGTCCCGAGGCATTTACTACTTATTACGCTAGATCTAAACATTTAGTGGACAGACATGACCAAATAAAGAGGGTTTACGAGTGTCCTTCTTGCGGAAAGTTGTTTGACTCAAGTTGTAAACTTTCCACACACGTTCGTTCTGCTCATAAAAGTTTTGAAAGACGATATGACTGTCCAAACTGCCCATGCGTTTTTGTCTCTAAATTGAAACTTAAGCAACACGTCTCATTAACACACGAAAAAGATGAAACTATTGCAAAAGATTAAGCAGCTTTTTTATTTTTAGGCACAGAAGACGTGGATGCCACAGAACATTCAATAAGGATTGAGTGGATAAAGAAACCCAAGTTTAAGGCTTGCAAAGTTAATGCAGCTTTGATTCTCGAATATTCCAACGCTGTAGTCTTTAGATGGGCCCGTGGCAAACTGTTGTGCGCTTATTGCCCAGAAATATTTCAAAACGTGTCTGATATAAGAAAACACTCAGATGTGCATGATAAACTTGAAGTGCTGTTGAAGCCAAAAGTGCGAAACTCATTTCCCCTCAAAGTAGACATAACGGATTTAAAGTGCAAGTTATGTTGTAGTCATTTTAAAAATTTGAAAGATTTCAAAGTTCACTTGACTATTTTACACAGCCATAAGTTTGATCCCGATTATGGGGATAATGTGATTCCTTTCATCCTGACTGCGTCGGAATTCAGATGTGTAATTTGTAATGATTTATTTGAAAGTTACATCAGTTTATTGACGCACATGAACAATCACTATCAAAGTTTTGTTTGTTACACTTGCGGTAAAGGATATTCGGCTAAACATAAACTACGAACACACCAAAAAACTCACGAGTCTGGTAAAGTGGCATGTTCAAGATGTGATATGATATTCCCGAACCATGTTATCAAAAATAGACATGTTATTGCTGTACATAGATCAAAGAAAAGATACCGTTGTCCGATTTGTGAAATGGGTTTTGAGTCTTGTCACTCGAGGTTGGTACACCTTGGCAAAGTGCACGGACAGAAAAGTGAATATCGCTGTAAGATGTGTTTAGCTCGGGAGCGTCCAGGTATTCCCACATGAGGCTTGTTCATAAACAGAAAAAGAGCCAACTGTGAACTTGTGGCGCATAGCACTTTAATATTCAGTATTTTATACATAACAAATCAAATAGAAAAAAAATCTGATTTGTTCTGTTCTGTTTAGTGTTAAAATGATATCTGTTAAAATAAATTTATGACTGTACTTAAGAATAGTTTCATTTCCTAAATACAAATCAGTCCCGTATTCTTGGATGCTAGGTAAATATTACACCTTGTTAATATTTTATACTTTATCAGTCAGTCTTTTGACACTGGGCTTCTTTTGTTTTTAGGGACAATCAACACATTAATATGGAAACGAAGGCGCAGGCTATTTAACGATCAGAGAGATAACGCCGCAACTATATTAGAGTACTCAAACGTTCGTCCATTTCGTTGGAAACGTGGCGCGTTCGCTTGTTCGCATTGTTCACAAACTTTCGGGAATTTCAATGATGTTAGCGTTCATATGCAAGAACATCCTGATCGTTTAGACGCCATGCGTTTCGCTCGACCATACGACAATATCAAGATAGAAATAAGTGATCTTAAATGCGGGATTTGCCAACAAAGTATGAATGACATAGATAATCTGGTCAATCATTTGTCTAATATTCACCAAAAGAGGATTCATAAAGATTTTCCATTGGGCGTCACTCCTTTTATATTAAGGGATAAGGAAATGTTTTGCATACACTGCGCCGAAAGTTTCTTACTATTTTCAAAACTCAATAGTCATATGAACCAACACTATCCTAACAATATATGTTGCCATTGCGGTAAATCCTTTGTAGGTGTACATCGACTGAAAGCTCACCAACTAATCCACGAAACTAGTAGTCAAGAGCATAAGTGCACCAAATGCAATGAGGTTTTCAAGACACGTGCATTAAAGAATTATCACATAAAATTGAAACATGCTGGAGAAAATCGATACAGATGTCCATTTTGCGAAATATCTTTTAAGCGTTATCTAGATAGAGTGCGGCATCTGAAACAATTCCATGATCAGACCGTAGAGTACCCGTGTAACTTGTGCTCAGCAGTTTTCGCAATGTGCGACCAGAGAACTAAGCACATTAGAAATGTTCATATAAAAGATAAACAATTTCAATGCGATTTCTGTCCTAGCAAATTCGTTACCAAAGGCCAGCTGAAGAATCATTTAGTGAAGCACAGCGACCTTAAAGAGTTCCAGTGTGATGTTTGTAAAAAGAGTTATGCGAGAGCTAGAACGTTACACGAACATATGAGGATACATAATAATGATAGGAGATTTGTCTGCAAGTTTTGTAATAATGCTTTTATTCAAAAATGTAGCTTGAAAAGCCATGTCAGGACACATCATCCGGAATCGATCAAAATTACAATTTAAAATAAAACCATTATTGGTTAAGTATTTTTGTAAAATTTTTATAATAAATTTAAGTTATACCGAAAAATATATACTGTATTTCATAGTATCCATAGACTATATTCATTAATAATCTTATTGCAACTGTGATAATAAATACTAGTATAATATAACGCCAACGCAAGTATCTCTTTCATATCAAGTGATTATTAAGAAATAGCTTAAAGCTTTTTTCAAATACTTTTATTTTCTACCATCATTAAAATATTGCCAGTAGACGAGTGAACTGGAAACGGCAGAAGAAGTTATATCGGATATTTTTCTATTTTTAGGAAGAAAATCTGCAGACATTGAGATTAAACTGGAAACGGATATTGATATAAGCGTAGATAGCGCCACCGCTATCTCCATTACCAAAGCTAAGGATGTTCAGCGAAGAAGTGAAGGAAACGAAAGACGTGCCGCGTTTAGAAGAAATATTAAAATTATAATGACGAATTGTACAGCATACCCATTTAAGTATAGAAAAGGCACATATTTATGCTTTTTCTGCAGACTTACATTCTTGGAACCAGAAAAACTTAGAGAACATACGCAAAGCGAACATACGGATCTTTTATTTAAATTTAAGAAATACGAGCCCTTGAAAATGGATTTCGCAATGGCGACTTGTAAATTATGTGGGAATGGAATAACTGATTATGCTACACTTAAAACCCATTTACGCGAGCATGGAAAAGTTTTGGATAGTAAATATGGAGAGTCTATATTGCCTTACAAATTGAGTAAAGATGAACATTGCTGTCAAATTTGTGGAAAGAGATACGAAATGTTTTTAAGTCTACACAAGCATATGAATGATCATTACGAGCATTTTATTTGTGAAACGTGTGGTAAAGGATTCGCGACAACGCAAAGAATGCTGAATCATTCCAGAACGCACGAACGGAGAGATTTCCCTTGTAAACACTGTGGAGAGACGCTCTCTTCTTATGCTGCGTTGTACGCGCATATTGCTAAAATCCACAGATTAAATAAAAGATACAAATGTCCGATTTGTGATGAAAAGTTTGCGTCGTACAAATACAGGATGAAACATTTGAATACGGTTCATGGAGAGAAAACTGCGCTGTTCCCTTGCCCTTCTTGTCCTAAAGTGTTTGATCTCTGCAGTCGTCGAACTGCTCATATAATGTCCCATCATTTGCAAGAGCGGAACCACGCGTGTTCTGCTTGTGGGATGAAGTTCTTCAGCAATTACGAATTACAGGAACATAGCGTTAAGCACGTCGGTGCGAGGATATACCAATGCGATGTGTGCAAGAAGTCCTACGCTAGACTGAAGACATTACGCGAACACATGAGGATCCATAATAATGATAGGCGGTTTGTCTGTCCAGTCTATGGGCAGTCTTTCGTTCAGAAATGCAGTTTGAAACAACATGTTAGAGTACATCATCCCATGCAAGTTAAAACTGATGTGTTTTGAAATTTAAAAGTTAGGGGAAAATAAATTAATCATTAGTGGTTCGATTACCACTGTGTATTGGACCAATATGTTAAATAAATAAATAACTATTTAATGTAGAAATAATACTTATGTACCACCATTAGTCGATAGGTGTAATATATTTTAACTTATCTTTAATAAAAATGTGCAACAAACTCTTGGAACTTTCATGACAAAAATTCCAATATTTATAGGATCTTAAGTCGACATATAATTTGTCTAGCATGTTTCAATAACGATCTATACATAAGAAAAGAAATTAAAATAAAAAATAAAGGGGAATGATAGAAAGCACGTGCTAGAGCGTTTCCTGCAAATTTAAATATTTTGATTTTCTGCGTTAATATCTATTTATTGCATGTAGGTACATAATGCAATCACGTTCATGCACGTGTTTTTATCATTTTTAGGTCAAAATGACGAGGATATTGGCGTACAGAGTTTGAAAATACAGAACGAGACGCGTAAAGAGAACGATAGAAAACTAAAAGACGCAGACGCAATAAGAGCGAAGAAGAGAAACGCCAGTATTTTGTTAGAGAATACGAGGATTTGTCCATTTAAGTGGATGAAGAATTTGTACTTGTGTTTTTATTGTAACGAACAGTTCACTGATCCGGTTGTTTTAAGACACCACAATGGTTTGAACCATGGGAATCAATCGTCGGCCAAAGTTAAAGAGGCTGTGTCTAGGCTGAAAAAACACGAATTAGTCAAAGCAGATATATCTGACCTAAGCTGTAGGTTATGCATCTCAGATATATTTAGTTTCGCAGATTTAAAAAACCACTTAATAAATAAACATAATATAAAACTAGACTTAAACTTTCAAGATGGCGTTTTACCATTTAAAATTACTAAAAATAACTTTCCTTGCGCAATTTGTGAGGAAAAGTTTGACGAATACAAAACTCTTAATCATCATATGAACGTCCATTATCAGAATTTTATATGTGAGCAATGCGGGTCTGGTTTCATAACGCCTGATCGACTGCGAACTCACGCATTTTCTCATGAAACTGGGGCTTTTGCATGTGAGATCTGTGATAAGATTTTTCGTTCAACAAATGCCAAAAATGAACATTACGCGACCGTGCATAAAAAAGTAAAACGTCATCGATGTCCGTATTGTCCAGAAACGTTCCGTAATTATTTCCAAAGGAACAAACACATATCAATGGTACATGGGATGAAATTGAAGGAATTCAAGTGTTCGCTTTGCCCTAAAGTTTTCACTTCTAGCGGGAAGATCGGTGTTCATGTGAACACAGTTCATTTAAAGATGAAGAGACACGCTTGCAGTGTGTGCGAATGGAAGTTTTACTCAAAGTCAGAATTAAAAGAACACATGGTCAGACATGGCGGAAAGCGAAAATTTCAATGTAATATTTGCAAAAAATCATACGCTAGAAAGTATACCTTGAGGGAGCATATGAGGATTCACGAAAATGATAGACGTTTCGTTTGTACAATTTGTGGAGGATCCTTTGTTCAGAAATGCAGTTTAAAACATCACGTTAAAGTTAATCATCCGTCAATCAAAACTGATGAATTTCAAAACCTTATTTCATAACTTTTATATCAAACTCTAAAATAGGAAATTTTACTGTGAATATTAAATAATTGACAATTGCATTTATTGACGTTATATAATTGCCTATATTTTATAAAGATTATATATTACACTAGAGCAAACGATTAAACCTCAAGAAGTAAGTTGGATATGGCCTAATCTGCACATTATTATAACACCTAAATCACTGCATGTTCGAGATGATGGGGAGAAAGTACAGAGTTTGTTTCTGTTTTTAGGCGCGGACTCTAAATCAACGGAAAAACAGACGCCGGCAAAAAGGATTGTTCCACTTTTTCAAGTGTCATACGATCGGACGCTTTGTAAACCTCTGGGAACGGTAACAGCCTTTCGGAAATTGCGCCTTAAACGCAAAGTTGAAATACCATCACCTCTTCCTGAAGAAAGAGATTATTCGCCACCTCGTAGTCCATCGCCTATTCCTTTAATAAAAAGAAGTCCAACTCCCGTTGAAATTGCGTCGCCGGTGGTACCAAAAAGCACAAAAAAGCTGGCCAATTATCGACAGAACGCTCTTACAGTTTTCGAATTCTCTACAGTATATCCTTTTATTTACGGGAATAATAAATTTAAATGTTTTATTTGTGCAGAACCATTCCTTGAAACTGTTCTACTAAGACACCATATGAATGAAACGCACACTACGTTCTCGCCATTAAAAAGATTACTTAATAATAGAAGAGAAAATGTCCTAAAAGTCGACGTCGGCGAACTACTATGTAAATTATGTCCAGTCAAACCAAAAAGCTTACAAGAACTTAAGGTTCATCTAAAGGAAGATCACAAGAAACCTATTGACCCAACATTACAAGACAATATGATTCCATTTAAATTAGAAGAAGAGGAGGGTTCGTACAAATGTATGATTTGCGAGGAAATGTTCATAAAAGTGCGGATTCTCGTAATACATATGAGTGTACACTTTAATAACTATAGTTGTGAAATTTGCGGATCTGGTTTTATGACGTTACGACTTTTAAAGAAGCATTTAGAAGTTCATGAAACTGGTAACTTTCCCTGTGATAAATGTAACAAAGTATTTAGCACTACCCACAAAAGATCTTTACATATACGAGGTGTCCATCTTAAGCAGTATCCGCGGCGTTGTCCGATATGTCCAGAGCGGTTCAATTCTAATTATAGAAGAACAATCCATCTCCAAGATGTGCACAATCAATCTACAAGGGTTCACAAATGCGAGACTTGTGGTCGAGGGTTTAATTTGAAGTATCATCTAATATGTCATACTCGGTCAGTTCATCTGCAAGAGAGAAACCACCAATGCAAAGTTTGTATGCAGCGTTTCTGTAATAAAGAAACGTTGAAGCGTCACATGGTCATTCATACGGGGGAGAAGAATCACAAATGTGATTTATGTGGTATGGCGTTCCTACGACGAAAGAATCTGAAGGACCATTTGCGTCTACACGAAGTAGTTTAACCTTTACACGACTCTATATCTATATTTTCAATTGCACAGTGATATTATGATTTCTTAAGTACAATTGATATTTTTTTTAATATGAATGATAATACGAATAGATAAGATTTTATTTATGCCTGTAAAAAATATGAACAATAAATTTTTACGTTCACTATCTGATTTTTAAATAATCTTCCTTCTCTTTTTACGTTATAAGTACAATGATTTTTTATTATTTATTATTTTTAGGCGTCATCATTGAAAGTGATTCCTCGATGGTATTAAAAGATGATGATGGCAATGATATAAAACTTAGATTACTAAAACATCCGATTAACCTCCATAATCTTGTATATGAATACGAAGATGCAGAAACAAAACGTCCCAAAAGTGGAAGCTGTAAAAATGTTGAAGTAAAAACCGAAGAATTTACCGGTGTTTCTTTGTTAACAGAACCGTTATCACTCGATAATATGAGTTTAAACCAAAACTGTATAGTAAAATCTGTTAGAAGTATGAATATCATCAAAAGAAGAAGACATATTGAGCCCAAAAGTAACGCTTTAGCTGCTCAGAAATGGAAACAAAACGCTTTGACTATTTTCGAATTCTCTTATGTATATCCTTTTATTCACGCGTGTAATAAATATAAATGCTTTGTATGTACAAAGGTCTTCCTAGATGCAAGACTTTTGAAAGAACATTCCACAGAGTATCATGGCGTGAAAGATTTCACTCAAGAACTCAACAACAGAGTGCGGGACAAAATCCTGAAAGTAGACGTTACATATTTGCAGTGTAGGATTTGTGAAACTGTTTCTCCAAACCTTCATTCTTTAAAAATACATCTGAAAGATCATGGTAAACCAATTGATCCTGAATTTCAGGATAATATAATTCCGTTTAAATTAGGAGGTGAACATTTTGAGTGCCAGATATGCGGAGTCACTTTTCTGAAACTGCGTCTACTTATAATACACATGAGCAAACATTTTAATAATTATAGCTGTGAAACTTGCGGTTCTGCGTTTATTTCTCTTCATCTCCTTAAAAGGCATCTGCAAACTCATAAGGTTGGTGTATACCCATGCGATATATGCGACAAGGTGTTCAGTAATTCGGCTAAAAGGACCATGCATATGAGAGGAGTTCACTTGAAGCAGTATCCCAGGACATGTCCTATTTGCCCAGAAAGATTTAACTCTAATTATCAAAGGACTAAGCATTTGCGTATCGTCCACAATCAGACTTCTGGACTTTTTAAATGCGAAACGTGTGGAAGAGAGTACGATCTAAAATACCAACTTTTAGTACATATAAGATCAGTGCACTTGCAAGAAAGAAATGAAGAATGCGAAATTTGCAATTCTCGATTCTTCTCCAAATACTGCTTGTCTAGACATATGGTTATCCATACTGGAGAGAAAAACTTTAAATGTGAGATTTGTGGCAAAGCTTATGCAAGGAGGAAGAATTTAAAAGAACATATAAAATCTCATGGTCTTGGAAATGTTTGTTCTATATGTGGTAGAGATTTCAGTGATCATGCAACGCTGGTTACGCATATGCATAGTTCGCATGGTGTTCTGTGATAAAATTGACAGGTTTTAATGTATATAATTTATTATAGCAATCTTTTGCTTGATTAATTAAAAAATATACACAATAGGTTAGTATCGCTGAAGTAGTTTCTGCACGGAATTGTAGTATGCCTAAAACGGGCATTTTAAAAGAAGTGCTTTTGGTTTCAGCGATACCGGACCCACAGCGACCGACCCCAAGGACAAGTAATTGGCAAA
>JAOPUB010109041.1:0-12453 GCA_027564055.1 Neptis clinioides
CTTACTCGGTTGGGCGGAAGCGGTGCGCGGTCGATTATTTCGGCGGGCGTACGGTGTTTCGTTCCAAGCGTGCAGAGGCTATGGATTTTATTCGGGATAAAATGTAGCCTATATATTAATCCAGATTATAAAGTATCTTTATTTTAGATAAACAGTGAGAGAGAGATAGTGGATTAGAGAGAGAGTGATTTAAGCATCTATAAATCTATACTTATATTATGCTATAAAGCTGAAGAGTTTGTATATTTGTTTAAACGCGTTAAACTCAGGAACTACTGGATCGGTATGATAAATTATTTTTGTGTAAAATAGTCAATTTATCGAAGAAGGTCATAGGCTACATAACATCACGCTATGACCCATAAGTGAACAAGAGTGGAACATCACGTGGAAGAAATCGTGCGGATCGGCTAGTAAATTATAAAAGAATTGAAACAGCCCAGCGTCGGCAATGAAAGCTCATTGTTCCGCTCCTATGGGTCTTATCTCGATATTATATAGGCTATAGTCTTCCTTGATTAATAGGCTATTTACTACTAATTTTTCAATTGAAACTAATAGTTTCTGAGATTAGCGGGTTAGACCAATCAAACAGATTCTTCAGCCTTATAATAAAATAACTTTAGAATTTAAATAATTATTTATTAAATATTTAAATACAGATTAAAAAACTTTATTATTTTGATGTTTTCTGTAAATCAGACAAAATTTTGATTTCCTTAAAAAAATACAGAACATCTCAACCGCACTTCGCTGAGGTATAATTGAGTATTTCATGTCAGTAATCCAATAAAACTTTAGTGAAAAATAAGCCCACCTGCACGACTTTATCTGCGTCTTGAACCACTCCTATGGGTCGTAGTGTAATGTTATATAGCCTAAAAACTTCCACAATAGATGGACTATCAAACACAAGTCATTTTTTGATTCGAACCAGTAGTTAATATTAATATAGACTTGACTTGATGCTTTCAGGTCAAGAACAACAGAACAAAAATGTTTTTTTTTCGTCTATGAAATAAAGTTTGTCCAAGTTGATTAATGAGAGAGATAGAGAGAGAGAGCATAGATCAGAAATTTTTTTTTTATTAATAACTTTCACGCCTCTCTTGGCTGAGTAACAATCAAGTATTTTATGTTAGCAATCCAATAAAATTTTACTCGAAAATGTACGTTTGACTCAATGGCTTTTGTTCGTCCTAAATTTGAAAAAAAAAAATTAATATTAAGATTAATTTTATCCATAATTTGTTTTGTTAACCGACATACACATATACTTGCCGGGCATGGCTGCTTCGACAAGTATCTGTGTCAGATTGTAGGAGGAGCCCTCCTGCTACAGTATGATGTGCTGTATCAGATGATGCAGCACATCATACTGTGTTAAATTGTAACGCGTGGGAGCCTCAGCGCTTTTTACTGAAGTATGTTATGTTATGTCTACCCGCTCTTATATTTGTAAAAATATTTCGGCACTTATGACAGTAAAAATATTTTATCAATATCCCGTGGAAATTTTGAATATTTCCGGGATATCTGTGTGCCAAATTTACTGAAATCTGTTCAGCCGTTGTCGCGTGATTGAGTAACAAACATCTAAACAACCAAAAATACAGACTCATTCATCCATTCTCGAGTATAAAAAGAACTGTTTTAGATATTTTGCTAGTGTTTCCAATACAGAAATTCTATCAATGAATTAGAACCTTCTAATACGTGTCGAATTTGCAAATAGGTGTCTATTGGACACATTAGACTATAATAACATGGTCTTCACCTCAATGTAAATTTCAAATGCTTTCTTGAATACAAATGGCAAGGTATATTTTGGCGATAGTATTTTGCAACAATCCATTTTTTACTTCGTCATAATATTATAAAATACCTACACATAGTGAAATCTAAGTTATTGAATATCTGGTACAAAGTATATCGAGCTTAATATATTTGATTGACGTTTATAAAACGAACATAAGCTAACATAATATTTTTTAAATTTTGTAGTATTTATGGTTTTCACAGTTGTATTGCTTTGTTAAAATATAGGTTTTTTATCACTTAAACCGGACGTGAAAAGCGAAGCAATACAAAATTTATTTTAAATTTATAAAAAATAGTGAGGAATTCTTTTGCAGGAAATGTATTGCTTTCGAATAACGACAAAGTTTACAAAGGAATCGAGATTTTTATCAGTAAATTCAATACTAAAATCAGTATAGTATTAAAGTATTTTTGCTCTTAAGAACTCTAGCTTATTAATTATTAAACTTTAGATGCGTCGCGTCGTCACTGCGACTGCGCTGCATATACGTTCATCGACATGTGTCAATAAAAAAATATATGTACTTTTAATTGTTTATCAGGTCAGGCAAGTGCCAGCGCACTTTATAGATAAAATAATAGGAACTTAAGTGGTTATAAACAAAAACAAACATTGCAAGGACCTACACGTGACTTTATAGACAACGAAATGTTAGTATGATGTAGTATAGAAAAGAGGAAGAAAATTAAATTTGAATAAGAGAAGGGCTCTACTAAGAGCATTTGAAATGAGTTGTAAACAAATTGTCCAATTGAATTAATGTTTGCAAAATGTAATAAAAAGTAATTTTAGCTAAAGTGACTTGCTTAGATAAAATCAACGATTCTTTGAACCGCCTGCCAGACTAAGGACAGGCTCAGAACTTAAAAGCTCTTTTTTTTATATTAATAAATATATATCTTTTATTTTAATAAAATTCTTTTCACCTACCTAATAAAATAATTTACTTCAAAAATTGCTGCTTCGGCATATTAAGTGGAATTGAAATACAAATCGTGCAATAAACTTAATAATTACTTACATCGCCGTTTCCTGATAATTTTACTATTATACATTTACTTATTTAAAACTAATGACTCATTTCATAAACAAAGTTCCTACGATGGCTTTAGTACAACAATATAAGGAACACACATGCCAGAGAGAACAGATTATATAAAGCTACACTTCTTTGTTCCTTAGGTTGCTTTTTTTTAGAGAAAGAAAAAGAAATCTTATGCTCAGACAATATTAAAATTTAATCATATTTAATGATGTACAAATACGATTGCTTTATTTATTAAATTATATCTTTATCAAATTAGCAAATATACATTTTCAAAAACTCGTTATCCAGTGGTTGTAACTTAAAAAAATTTGGATCCGTATGGAGAACGTACTTTTACACTTTTCTGTTACACACTCGGAACGTCCCTAATACGAAATCGATTTAAAAAAAAATTAAAGAGCGGTAATTCAAGTAGCATAACAATTTTTTCACACCTCTTAAAGGCTTTTAGTAGTGGTGTAGCCAAAAAAATACGATCTGTTCGAGGTTAATAACCTTTGATGATGTCAATTGCAATTGTATGCGCAGTAAACGCGATATTATCTTTGTTACAGCGAAATTGATTTACAGTATATTTTTATTTATTATTAGTCAACCCATCCCGGCCGAAGATATACGATACTTGTAGATAATACACGAAATTAACTTAAATTTCGAGGTTAGTTGAATAATAAATTTCTGGTCTGGCATTCTAAAACTAACCATAAATCTAATCCAGCGGATTAAGATCGGGACTAGATGAAGGCTGGTCTTCAGCTCTGATGAAGTTCAAAACATGCGCTTTATGACCTGGCGCCAAGGAAGGACCATACTTGTTTATTGAACATGGTGTTGTTAAGGGGATTAACTATCTTCCCAAGAATGGTATCTTGATACACTTGTGCCGATGTTTTAATACCTTTTTCAGAAGAACATGGCTTAGTTACTACTTCTTAGCTAGTAATACTACTACTAGTCGGATAATGCCCACGTAGGTTTCTTAGAAGTTTGACCAAAAATACGGTCATTTTGTTTGCGTAATAAATGCTTTAGTAGTTCTTTCGATTTTACCAACCCATTCTTTTTTTAATTATCAATTAAGAAATTACTTCTCCGTGTGCGTCCTTTAAAGGATGCAACTTTTAAGTCATATTTTAAAACACGCGACATGGTTCGAAGTGCTTGGATCTTTATCTCACTAAATAAAATCTTATGCTTTCGGACAAGATTTTTTCGGATTCTTTCCCTTACTGCTCTGACCTCCTTTTTCGTACGCCAGATCTTTTTCTATCACAAACAGGAGTCTCATACTACTTAATAATCGTTTCTATTAATAGCCCGGTACACAAACATTTGGCTAATAACGAAAAATAAGCGTATTTTAAATTTCTAAAATTGGGTCCATTACCTTCTTTGTGTAATATAATCACAGCGATTCGGTTCTCTTTATCATCCCACTCCATTTTAATATCGCAAAATATTGTACAATGTATTGGCTTCAAAATGATAAAACACAATGAACAATCATAAAAAATTGCAGGTTCCAAATTCAAGTGTAATATTGTGCTTATTTTGAATTGTAACAATATTTATGGCCAGACAGATATAATATAATACGCAAAATAAAAAAATACATATTTATATATAATATTATAATTAATTGTGGCATCACCAAAAGGAACACCTCTCAGTAAATGTAGTGACGGAAAGTCACAACGCTGATATTCATATCACGTGAGTTACAGACTTACGGTTTATGCTACTGATGACGTCTTAAAACATAACGACAGAATAACTTATTATTTTTTATGTCAATATTATAAAATATGATCAATGATCGTTTCATAACTGCTTTTTTTAAATTTAGGTACCTAAAAGGAACTTGATTTAGAAATTTACATTTAAAAAAAGAATAAGATAATCGTTTTTTTGAAAATCGATGACTGTATACTTGTATGCTTCGATTCTTTAAGTTAACCTCAATGAACTGTAATCTAGATTCTAGTTTACTGAATAATACAATTAGGCAATAAACTTTATTAATTACGTGTGAGAGGTATTATTGTTAGTTACGTGTAATGTTATATCTGACATAGTATGACACTTTGTATTTTTTTATTGACACTTTGTTTTTTTTTTCAGTATGTCAATCCTCCAATTTTGTCAGTACTTAATGTCCTGTAATGCATTCGCAGACAATCTAGGACTTCTAGTTTCTAGTGTACTTTCTCCATTAAAATGACATACTTGATACTCCTCACATGGACCAGTAATCTGTACGGATTTTTTTGCTTTATAACCCACATACCTACTGCTGATTGAGTTTATCGTAAAGTTATAAAAGTAAAAAATAAAATATGAATCTCTAGACAAAACAAAACATGAGTAGACAATGTGTATTATCTTAACTACTGATAATTTAACTTGACTTGACTAATAGAATGCTGTATGGTTTTTTCAGAAATTTGAACACTGTTAAGATGTCCTGGTTAAAAACCAGAACCTAGGGTTTCATACATCTTGTCAGGATTAGATAATTTTAGAGTTGGCAACCCTTATTATTATTAATTTAATACAAAAATATTACTACCTACATATTATAATATCGAAGACTAAATAAATGTAAATTGATGTTAATATTTCGATAAATTTTTCAGAAATGTTTAAATTTGAAATTGCTGTTATCTTTTGACTCATTATACTTTTGTTAGTTGGCATATCCAAAGATTATAAGTATTTGTAACAGAACAAGTCCTCAGATAATGCACAGACCGAAATAATACTATTAAGAACTAGGTTTATCTATAATTGATATAATCACATAACATACTCAACATATCGTGCACTTCAACTAACTAAAACTTTCATTTTAATAAATTAATTTTGAAGCAAAGACACCTCCTCCCCTATAATGCTGACTTAACTAACTCGAACGGTCCCTGAATTATTATTATTTTTTTTTAAGTAATTGGCAGTACCGGAGGCCTCCCACTACTAGTTTTTATTTTTTTTAATTATACGCATACGCATATAATAATAATTATAACATACATGTGACAGTTACTCACTATTATTATTTTTTTTGTGAAATTATTTGTTGCCAATTTAAATATTTAGTTGTCTACTAAAAAAAAATTTGATATTTTTATAAATAGCGATAGGTGACAGTTACAAAAATAAATCATATTTTAATATTATTTTAATTATTTTTTTTTTGTCTTGTCTTATTTTTATACAAAAATAAAACTTTATAGAAATAAGTCTTTGGCAACACTAATTATTAACTATAATTATTAACCTACTGACTTTTAGTAAAAATAAAAGGAAACAGACTTAAATTCTTTTTAAACATGAACGTATCTAACATTAAAGACGTATTTACCTCATCGATGCGAAGGTCAAGTAGTCGATAATTAAATACAAAAAATTGAGCAGTGCAAGTACTACTAGTTTTTTTGCGAACACGGAATGAGAAATTTTTGATCAATAAAAAATCCTTGACCTTTAACCCATTTCTCAAATATCACTAGTAACCCGCATGCTCCTCTTTGGAATAACTAATACTTTGTGAGGTCAGCGGTCTATATGTACAAATCCCTAAAAAAATTAGTTATCCATTCTGATGTTTTGGATTTTTACATCTTTTTTTTGATGATTTACGAAATTTTATTTTTATTCGATTTACGGCAGAAGTACAGATTAAAAAAGGATTCCAAATTTAAATTTGCAATTTATTTTTAAATTTGGAATTAATTTTCAATCTGTAATACAATAATTTTAGAGTGAATTTCGGACGTTAACCGTACAAATATCGCATAAATCTATTAAGTCATAAAAGCAATGAATTATACCTTGCGCCAAGTAAGCATGAGTATGACCTTAATTGCGCATAAGTCATATTTAGGGCCTATTTAGAGGTGCGCGGGAGGCCCTAGCAGAGCACACGTGATTGGTTCTTATGCGAAGATTCAGTTTCCGCGCGTCTGCTATTTGTCAAAATAATAAGCGGATGTAATAGCTAATGTAGTCGGATAATAAACTCAGAATGCGCAATTTTCCCCCACTATATTTACTCAAACATAAAGCTATGTGGCGATTGCTATACCAACTGACCACAACAGAATTTTTACAACACTAGTATGTGCATTATGAGTAGAAATGATAAGAATTCTTGGAATTAAAATGTGTACACATTTACTAAACAGAAAAGTAAACAATAACTATTGAGTTGAATCTTCTCAACAGAGCTAAATTTAGAAATATCTACTATATCAAAAGTAAAAGAATCTACTTTAAATAAACTATTTTCATTTGAGTTCATAACACGTTTATCAGAAAAATCAATCACTGTTTATGCAAGTGTCAATGATCTATGACGAATTTCTTTATTATTCGAATCTATACGTTTTGTTACGACCGCCCATTCACGATTATTATTATTGTTCTGTAAACATCGAATTTAGAGGGCGTTGAGTACCCGCCATTGATCGGCAAATACGAACATTTAAAACATTTGTACATTTTGTAAATGTATCTTCCATGTTTTATTACCAGACAAGACCATAGAATATTTTAACCGCGTATATTATGTATGTGACAAAAATTTGCAACCCGAACTACAGCCGAAATTATTAATCAATTCCTATCCAATATACCTATATGGATTGGGGACTGAAAACATATTCATTCAATGGTGTCTATTATCTATGTGTGATCCGAGTTTTATGGGTGGGACCATTTGTTACAACCTTATAAGTTTAGATATATATGATGAAGATAATGTGGTCAAAACTGTAGAATTTCATGCCCTTTTTTTACCATCTTAAAAAATCCTACAACAGTATTTCACCTACAGTGTCAAAAAATTCACATTAATTTTTTTTTATTTAGTTATAATTACAGAAAAATAGTAAGATAATTGCCCACACAAGTTTTTAACATATTTTAATAGCTAGAAAAATTACAAGTTAAAATGTTGCATTAAAAGTTTATTTGCAAATAAAACTGTTGCAGTTTAGCATATATTTATTGTCTACTAGTCGACAAATTCTGAATTTGGGCAGGCAATTTACTGTGTAGTACTCAGATTTAAACATTTAATTTGATATATATTCTTGCTATAAAAAATATAGATGTGCTAATATCATCTTGCTATTCTCCAGGATAACTAGTGTTCTAATCTTGATCCACGTAAAGTATCTGTGTACAAATTTCTGTTCTGTTTATATCTCAATAAAGTAGGGTTGATAACTCAATAGTTAAAAACTTGGTTTACTATTTGAGAGGACCCTAGTTAGATCTCCGATATGCACTATGTTGCAACACATAGAATCATTCCATCATGTAAGGTTCACTCTAAAGAGGCATAAAGTAATAAACTTTGCTTATTTTAACATTGTACATAAATATAAAAACACATAAATGTGTTTGAAATATTCACAAGTATGTTTAATTTCTTTTCTAATTGTCAAGTTAGCATAGGTAAACATTGAAATAGTTTTAGTTTAATGTACCAACAAATAAAATTGTTTATTAACATGAATGATGAAAATGTCTTAATGGCAGTTATTGTTTTAAGTTGTTTCGCAAGAAACAGAAGAAGATAGAAAATTTAGTTATTCTTTTGTTAGTTGCAAAAAAGTATAATTAAGTTTTTAGAAAATGCTAGAATTTTTTTTAATTACCTTGA
Organism: Neptis clinioides; assembly: GCA_027564055.1. Lineage (NCBI taxonomy): Eukaryota > Metazoa > Arthropoda > Insecta > Lepidoptera > Nymphalidae > Neptis > Neptis clinioides. The sequence continues at coordinate 8,539 of JAOPUB010109041.1, forward strand.
TTAAATTTGATTTAACAACACACAATAAATTTAATTCATACAAATAAATTTTATCTACCTTTATACAAATAATATGTAATTTTTCAGCCACCTATTTATTGATTTACACTTATTAAAATATAGTTGATATGTTTTAAAATACTTTTCATTCATATTATGAAAATCTTTTAATATAAAATCTGTGTCAAGGAGAATATGTAAAATTAATTAAATTTACACTACAATAAAGTAACAAAGAAATACAGTAATACTTACAGTTTTACAAAATGTATTTTCCATATAAGTGCCGTTGCAGAAAAAGTTTACAATATCATTGCAATTAAATAATTGTTTAAACTTTCAGTTTCGCTTCTACCAAAATTACTAAGTTTAATAAAATAATACTGCTTGACTTCACTCGTAACTTTCTTCTGTCTAAATCGAATGAGTTTTTAACATAAAGTTTTTGTAATTTAATCGCGTACACAAAACAAAAGAACTCTGAAATTACTATAAAATGGCACTGCTCAGTGCTAAACTGCTAACTGTCTCCATAACCTCACTCTTTGTTATTGCCCTCTCTTATTACAAGTTTTCCTTGTTGCACAATTGAGTTGATGACTCTTGCATCTGACATTTGTCAGTTATCTCTTGATGATCTGTCATGTCATCTACTGCCAGTGTCAAATGTCAACTGTCATAATTTTATTTCATTCTCCAGATTATAAAATAAATTCAACTTGACAATTTAATTCAAGCGTATAGTTTACTAGGTGCCCGTCCGGTCAAGACTTTTTTTGTTTTATCGCTGTTATAATGAATATTTTCATTCAAATAGCTATATGAAGATTAACATATAATATACGGGAAGCCATTTGTTTTCTTCCCAAATACAATAAATAAATATTCCTTTAAAATTGATGTTTATTTCCTAGTCAATGGATAATTGTCGTGGCCCTAACATAAGTATTTACCTTAGTCGGAGGAGTGAACAAGAATACGATCAGTTTGGAATCTAAACTGCTACACGTGACCATGCCGTATATTGAAAATTTTATATAACATCGATGTAGTGGTCATATACCTACTATTATAATCTTATCATTTGATTTTAACATGCGACCAATCGTAGAATATACATTCGACTTAACAAATGGTAAAAGATCAAAATAGTTGGAATCCAAATCTCCTATCGATTATTTATAAATTTACAAATTTTCCACATCTGTCTGGCTGTTCGATAATACATTAGCGCCGGTTGGATTAGCTATGGAGTTCTTCAGCGCACTTTCTGAAAGTAAATCTGGTAAAATACTAATAAATAAACCTTCCGTTGATGCTTTTCAAGATGGATGATGATGATGGATCAAGACAGTTCTATTTCCCTTATTTTGAAGTTGAAACGTAGGACATAGGGACGTAGGGACGACGTACAAAAACTGATATGTAATGATAATTAAATAACACTTTTCTGCGATGTATATGTAAGTATGTTTCGATCCTTTATAGCTTTAAAAAGAAAAATCGGAAAACTAATACTAGAACTCTTCAATACTTACTTCCAAGAAAGGTTATTAAGTACAGTTGAAATAAGTGGGTATGATACAATATAAAAATATTAATGGTTCAGAGATAAAATATCTGGCCGACCTAGGTTAAATTGTAACATTTGGTTATCAGAGAGGTGAAGATCGATCTGCACAGTCTTCTCTTATAGAACATCATGTAGCGTTTGCCAGGTAATAGGAAAATGGTATGGTTCATACATCACACGTTCACGTTATTATAGTACATAGGAGATAGAAATTCGACTATGGGAGTAAAAGAAAAGGATGGCAGTCTTGTTTCTACTGGCCCAACTTCTTTCTGAGTAAAGTAGATTTGGTGATTGACACGTAAGTATGAGTTTGATCTTGATTGCGCATAAATCATATTAAGGGGCTTCTTAGGGGGAACATCACACGTGATTGGTTCTAATGCAAAGTTTCAGTTCCCGCGCGTCTGCTATTTGTCAAAATAGTAAACGTCACGGATGTAATAGTCGCGCAGTGTAATAGTACAGTCATAATGAGTAAGTTCTCCCACTATTTCTTATACTGTTCTAAGTACTAGACAATTTTCTTCCATTGTTGGTATAGTGTCCATAACTAGTCTATCTACCATGCGACACCATGGTATACAGAACAAAAGTATTATTGTAATTTTTATTTAAATCACAATTAGATGTACATACTTATGTTAATTATGTCTGTCTGTCACATTCTTCTTTATATTGAAAAAGGTTATTGTACGACATCTGATTTAGACGAAAACACTTTTTTTTTATTTCACTGAGTGACGTTAAAGTAGTGGGTGGCTCATTATTTTCTGTAAATTTTTTTATATACTAGCAATCTACAAGATGTGACGTCATATTGTGTTGACGATGTTGCCTAATATTAATTCTTTAAATATTTATTAATATATATTTTTTGTAATTTGTGAAATCAAAAATATTGAATCTCTGAAACGCCTGGATAAATTTAAACAGAATTTTCACTGGCAGATATAATACACCTCAGCGAAGCGACAGTTGCTCGGTTATTAGAAAATAAAATAGAGGATGAGTTCTTCTAGAAAGAAATGTACATAAGAATACCTTAATATCAAGACGCTGGTAGCTACGATGGTGTAAGCCAGGAGTGTTCCTATGGACATCATGTCGATTAACTGGTTCAGGTTGAAGATGGCTGCCATTATTGCTGGAAGAAAAGAAAATCGTTATTGTGATGAGACTGTCTGAATGATGGTCTGAAGATGGATTATAAATTTATGGGTCCTCGGTCATTACCTGGACTGTCCAGACGATTGTCGGTCTCAAAGATAAAATTAGTAATGAGAATTGAAAGAGGAGTCCCACAGTTTAAGTAGACCCTGAATATGAACCCTCAGTCCATTGAAACCGCAGCACTATAGGGATAGGAAGATAAGGGTGGTAGTCTCCCGTTTCTATCATCAATTAAAAGCTAGAGGTTCAGAGGATGGGTAAACAACTTACCAGAAAACAATCCACTTAATATCGTGGCCAGCATGGGGGTTTTAGTCTTAGCGTTGATCACAGCTAGAGGTCTGAACAGCACTCCATCAGTTCCCATGGCGTATAGCACCCTGGGCAACGGGAACATGGCGCCCAGCAGACTGGTGCATAGCGCGAAAATAGCTCCAATAGTGACTATCCATTTGATCACTGGCATCCCGGATTGTGTGAAGACGTGAGGGAAGGGTGCGTCGGCATCCTGGAATGATGAATTTTAAGGATTAGCAGAAGATATGCGTCTGATTAGTCTCGACTGGATAGATCGAGGGTTTGATTAGTTTCACTGAAAGCAGGTCTGGTGCATCAGATTGAAATGCAAATCCTGACATTTCAGGTATCTACTTCCAGACTTTTTTAACAATTACTTCTTGACATTTGTGGCGTCTACCTTCAAACTTTTCTATCAACTATCGCTTTACATTTCAGGCAGTTACCTTCAGACTTTTTAGCGGTTATCTCCAGACTTTTCTAGCGGTTACCTACAGACTTTTCAAGCGCTTACCTCCAGAATTTTCTAGATGTTACCTCTAGACTTTTCTAACAGTTACCTTTAGACTTTGCTAGCGGTTACCTTCAGCCTTTTCTCGCAACTACCTCTAAGAATTTCTGGCGTTTACCTCCTGCTTTTATTTTAATTATTAAAAGTGGTAAACAAGCAGACGGTCCACCTGATGGTAAGTAGTCGCCGTCGCCCATGGACATCTACAACACTCTGGGAGATGCTGATGCGTCGCCGACCTCGCAGGAGGTCACACACACAGTACACTATCCTTTTGTAGCGGCAGCAGTTTGTTGAGCTGCCATTTGCTGTGCAGACTGTTGAGCGGCAGCTAGATGTTGGGCAGATTGTGCCAAGTGCT
>JAOPUB010109146.1:0-12450 GCA_027564055.1 Neptis clinioides
CGTAAATATGTTATAAAACGTCGTATGACATACGTGCGCTTTGAAAATTACCGCACTTATATCATAATGTACTATTACAATCCAATCTAAATCGTTCAGTTCAGGAAGGTAAACAACCCAGTTAAGGACCTCTTCAGTAATTGCGCGTGTATAAGTACTTACTTATTCGATGATACTTTGTATTGAAAATAGGTCAAGCGTTTCTAATGGCACTGATAATATTAATCAACTCCACTGGTAATCATTGATTATGTTTAAATTTTATATTATTGAATTGTATCCAGAATTTTTTATTTCCAGAATGAGTTTGCTTTGTTACTAATTCATCACATATTCAAAACTAGCCGAGCCAAAACGACTTCATTCACGTGATGCTCCGGTCCTATGGGACGTAGCGTGATGGATTATAGCGTAAAGCCTTTCTCGATAAATGAACTATACAATATAAAAATAATTTTTCAATTTTAACCAGTAGTTCCTGAGATTAACTCGTTCAAACAAACAAACAAATTCTTCAGCTTTATAATATTAGGCACAATCTTTAAGTGATAGGTCCACCGCGATCCGATATGGCCAGAAAATTGATTTGTTGACTCAGATTACTGATTAGTGCAGATAAACTGATTGCCTGACTCAGATTATTGACTGGTGGCCAGACTGGTTGGCTGGCACTGATCAGTTATTGGTTTATATAAAATTCTATCTCTATCTAGTCAGAGAATAGCCCGATTCATTAAAAAAAAACGATAGGCGGTGTCAAACTGCTTGGCTGACTCAGAATATTGACTGGCATATAGAAAAATGTATAGCTGAGTCGGTAATTATCTGCCAGAGTATAGCCTGATTCATTTTTTTGATTTAGTAGCCTGTAAAACAATAGGCCGTTTCAGATTATTGATCAGTGCAGATAAACTGCTTGGCTGACTCAGAATATTGACTGGCATATAGAAAACTGTATAGCTGAGACGGTAATTATCTGCCAAAGAATAGCCTGATTCATTTTTTTTATTTAGTAGCCGAAAAATCTTATTATGTAGCCATATCGTTGAATGTTAAAGCTTTTATAGTTTTTTTAGGCAAGATCTCTTATCTCATATTAAGCTCAAAGTAATTATATGTAATATTAAGCACAGTATCCGTTCCAGGAACGGTTATATTTCAAAGTCACATCTACATATTGGTCTAAGCTTTACATCTCTTTGAAGTCGAGTCGCGCCGCCCGCGCCCGCTCGTATTTGCTACCAACTGATTGAAAATAAACACTCACATTGTACACGGGGGACCAAATTAACTGACTCACTCGGGTATATCACTTTTGTGTAGATAAAACTTATTTATTTATTCATTTTTTACTAGTCGAAGTAAATTTACCACATATAATACTTAGATTTATCAAAAAATATTTACTTCTTAATACCTATATTGTTGCTAACTACAATTTTTAGAAGTTTACGACAGTTAACAAATTTAATTAATATTCCGCTGGAGCTCAGAATTTTTCCGAGATTAAAAATACCCATTTTGTGCTAAATTATATTAAAATTCGTTTAGTAGTTGTGGCTTGATTGACTAGCAAGATTGCACAAGTTGTAAATGTGTAAAGACGAACTTAATGCCTGGAGACATTTTCTTCTAGTTAACCTACAGTTATGGAGATATATTTTAATATATACTGAATGGAAAACAAATAAGTGCAATCTTATAAACTTATGTTTGTCTATCTGCCCATCTGTTTGTTCCGGCAAATTTCTGGACCGATTGGAACGAGATTTTTACAGGCAGATAAAAATGTTTGCTCATAATAATCTGGCAGGCGCTTCTGTAGCACCCGGGCGAAGCCGGGACGAGTCGACTAGTATGATAACATAGAAATTGAATAAATAAATTCATATAAAATATCTAAAAACTGAATAAAAAATATATATGATACATAATATTGAATCCCTAATCAAGACAGATACACAAGGACACAGGTGAGGTTATTAAAGACTATCTTTTCTGCAATTTTCAAAAATGAGCATGAATTTTAATTTGGATAACCAGTTAGATGAGGTAAGAACGTATACTCTATGTTTATTTATCAAGACTTAATGACAAAATAACAAATACTGTACACTAAATCTTTAGTAGTATCATCAAAATGGTATGTTCAAAACTTATTTAATTTTGATTAAAAAAACGTAGGTACCATTTCACAAGTATTTTTAACAAATCTATGATAGAAACTAACGTGGTAATTGAGCGGCAGCCAGTCACGACACTAAAATTGTGACTAACATTCTGATATTTTCTTCACATCCTCTATGTCCCCTGTGACCTCGGACCGCGCCTACTACTATATGTAGGTTTAGATCTTTTAAACTACGCAATAGGTTCTATTGATGTGATGTGATGTGATGAACAGAAAGGTGTACCAAGTCGGGCCGGGTAAACAATTTTTTTTTTTAATTTCCTCAACATTTAAAAGTAGATGTTGACATCTGCAAGTTCTGCATCGAAAGAGAGGAAGGCGTTTTACATCCGCTAAACGTGATGTATGCTCAGACTCTGGACAACGCTTTCGACGCGCTCATACAAGTACAGCTGTGGGAACAGGCTTGTGTTTATGCCGAGAAACTGTTGCCTTGTTTCAGGTAAATTTATCTAAGTTTTTGGTCCATGTGTTCTTACTTGCTTATATAAACAGACAGATTTCAATGTCCTAATAGGACGTCCAATGAAGTCTTTAAATAATTTTGTTACCAACTCTCGGAAATATTTCCCAAAACCTTATATGGCAATCGCCACATAACTTTTAGTTTGAGAAAAAATAGTGGGGGAACTTTGCGCATTTGAGTTTATTGTCAAACTGCATTGGCTATTACGTCCGTGACGTTTACTTTTTTGCCAAATAGCAGACGCGCGGAAACTGAAACTTCGCATTAGAACTAATCGCATTTGACGCACTGCTCTGGTCCCCCGCGCCCCTCTGAAAAGGCCCTAAATATGACTTGTGCACAATCAAGGTCATCATCATACTTACGTGGCGCGAGCTATACCTAAGTAAAAACCGCTAAAAAAAAGAAAATATTCCTTTCTAGAAAATCTTTCAAAAATTTAAATATGAAAAAAAGTTATCAAATTGCTTACCCTTAAATTTGGATCTGATTCTTAAATACTTGTTTAAAATTTAAAAAAAAATACTAAAATGGGTCATTTTAGTATTTAAAAAAACTCCCTAACTTTATGTAGAAATCCCCTTAATGGATGGCATCACACACACGATGTGATCGAGAATTCTGCGATTAAAATAACTTACGGAATTCCATATAAATAATATAACACTATGTTTTGAAATATCATAATAGGGGGTGGGGGGTCTTTTCTTTACTAATTTTTGACATGTGTTGACATTTTGGGTGGGGGGTCTGCCTATGGTATTTACATCAGCCTTAAAAATTATACACGCACACACGCACGGAGGACGTGAAAATCCCTGCACAAAATGAATTGTAAATAAAAAACGCATCAATTTTTATATGTTTTACAGGGTTAAGGGCATGTTTACTTTCGCTGTCATAGCGGAACGGGAATAACAGGGAGATTAATCTAAATTATTTCATAAGTAACCTTACATATTTTATTTTACAAGTCAACTAACTTTTTATATTTTAATGTTGGAGGTAGAACAATATCGTAATCTTTGCAAGAATTTAGATTAATAAAAAAATATAGTTTGCGAATTGTCTATCTAAGGTGTAAATAAAATTGTTTTGGAAGTTAGGGTGATAACTTATCGTATGCAGTTTTCATATGCTTATTTTCTTTTCAGATTTTACTATGGCAACTGTCACCCTCTTGTTGGTCTACTGCACATGAAATATGGAAAAATATTATTGTACAAAATGGATCTCCCAGATGCTTTACACCAGTTCAAATGTGCTGAAAAAATAATAAAAGTTACCCACGGGGAGAAACATCCCCTATACAGGGATCATTTACTGCCAGCTATTGATCAAGCTATTATTGAATCTGTATAATAATTATATTCTAACTTATCTGTGGAATAGCGGTAGGGTATATTTAGAGTCGAAATATTTAAAAATTTACTTTTTATATATATCTTAGATTTCCCGTTAAGTTTTGCCTACCAAATATTTTTAGGTTGTGTTTACATATCACTTTTTTTTTGAGATGGCATCACAAATTATATGGTTTTCTTACTATATTAATTTGTGTCATAGTTTCAAATTCAATTTTTTTTTTTCATTATTGTCCCAGCATCCTAGATTTATCCATTTTGAAGAATAATGCTCACCCCATTTTTTACTTACCTGCATTCAAATTGTTGTTCATCACTTCTAGTGGTAGTGTGATAAAATATTTCAAATTGACATTAAATTGTTGTGTTAGTAAACTCATTTTGGTGTTAAAATAATAATAATTTCACAGATAAGTTGGTGACATGTGACAACTAAAACTATGGCCTTATTTAAAATTATTAATTAGTATTTAGCTATGCTATGGTTTAACCATAGCTGATAAAACTTTTCCTCATATTTTTATAATTACATCGTTTTTGAAATTTCAATAAGTAGAAAATTTACAATTTAGAGTTTGAGTAATAGGAAATAGAGTTGGCAGATTTGCATTAGTGTTCTGTCAATTATTCGTCATCAAGCAATAAGGCTGTGTGCTATAACAAATTAAATAAAATTTTACTCTCAGTTTGTCTGTTTCATTTCAATGTTATCTTGTCATGTTTTTATGTTACGGACTTGTAAGGGGCACGGCAGGCAAAACCATTTACCAGAACTATCTGGTATATGTTTTACAATACCAAAGAATATTGTCTGTTTGTAAGTTCATAAGTTTTATTGTTGATATAAAGGACAAAGTCTGTTAGTCTAATCGTCTAATGTTTGTCGTAGTAATCAATTGTATCTGGTTCTCTTAGCTGGAGCTTCGGCTTCAGCTTCTATGACTTTGATACGAACTCCACAGATTTCAGCTCCATGTAAAGTATTTATCGCTTCGTCTGCTGATTCACTGACAGAATAACGAGCATACCCTACAGTTTTACTAGGTAAAGTATAAACATTAATAAGATTTCCAAACCGACAGAAAATATCTCTTAGTACAGTAAGTGGAGGAGGTTGAGGTTTACATATTAAGAAACATCTTTTAGCTACTGGACTGTCAATGTCGGCAAGTGGTTGCGGGGGAGGTAATGCAACACTACAGTAGTTCAAATCATTACTATCAGGGATATTATCATCAGAAACCCCAGCAGTTGCCATTTTGATTAATTTAGATGCTTCAGCAATTGCTTCTGCCAACTGTGCTAAATCTGGTGAAGATGAATTAGAAGATGCAATTGCATTTTTCAAATTGTTGACTGCATTTGGTATATTGGGTATATCTTTATCATCTGAATCAAAGTTTCCATTTGCTGCTCTAACATAGATTTTACAGCCAGGAGGATATTCAAACTCATTTAGCTTTTCTAGAGCATAAGCAGCTGAAACTGGGTTAGAGTATTGAGCTGACCCTTTACCAAAGTTTCTCATTAAATCAACAAAATAACGACAGCTTACCATTCCAGGTACTAAGTCAAATAATGCTTCTACATGCATTTGAGTAAGAAATGGATTACATCTAAAGTTAACTCGGGTGAAACCCTTTGGATTAACATTCATCATGGACATAAGAGAATGTCTTGCATTAAATGAAGAGGTTGCTAAATTGTTTATATTTGTTTCAAAAGAGGTTTGAGCTCGTTTATTGTACCCCTTAGGCTGAGCAAATATAGCTCTATATTTTTTTTCACAATTCTCATAAGCATTAGCTGCTTCAGAGAATTTTCTGAATTTTATGTATGCAAATCCCTTGGATTCCCAGGTTTGTCTGTCTTTTTGTATCAATACATTTTCAATATGACCAAATCGCTTGAATTGTTCTGCCAGTGTATCTTCATCAATATTTTTTGAAACATGTAAGAATAAGCGTCTATATTTATCAATATTGTATTCATCAGACTGTATATCAGAGCGGTTGGCGGCGACTAAGATTTTAACAGGTCGTCCCGAATTTGACAATGTCCTCCCATCCAACGCCTCTAAAGCATTAGCCGCCTCTGAAGTTTTAGAAAACTTTACGAACGCTACACCTTTTGTCTCTCCCGTGTTATGATCACGAGGTATACGTATATCTTCGATCTCGCCAAACTCTGAAAAAGCTTCTCTAAGCGTCTCCTCATTAATTCCAGCAACACGAGCGACGAACAATCTTGAATATATGGGAGTGTCTTCCCGATCTTCATGGTGTGCGAAACGGCGTTGACCTTCCATTTTATACTATGGATGCAATAGGACAATGATTAACTTAAAAGTAACGAATGTTATCCGATCTGTCGCGTCGGTTCGTAATCAAAGATTATATATCGTAATTGAGCACCTTTGCTATTAACTGCTTAGAATATAATACCTTCCTAAAATATTTGTTTTATTCAATACTAAAGTTAAAAAAGTAGTGATATTTTTTAACAGCCAGTTTCACAAATTTTACAGCCTACAAAATAACAAATTAGAATTGTCAAATCAAAATGGCCGGTACTCATCTACAAAGATTATATATACAAGACTCGCCTATAGCGATGTGCCCAAAGATTATATACAGATGTACCGAGTACGGTTTGACTCGAATCAGGACTCATACTTGTTCCTGTTGTGGACTTGCGTACTCGAATAACAATTTCAATATATACATTATAGATATCAAGTAAAGTATAAAAAATACTGAATACCAACGTAATTGTTAGAAACTTACTCCAAATGTACAAAGACAATATGTAGCTAATAATCTACAAGTGGTCTATATATATATTTTATATAAATACTAATTCGATTCGATTCGTAAGTAATTCTAAAAGTATATTTAAAGATATTGAGAATATCTGTGGCCTTAATACTATGCCTGTGGTTAAGAATATGTTGCCACATATAATATATATTTTTGCCTCCAAAACAAATCTGACTATTGGTTTTGATTTTTCTCGTAAATAAATAAAAGAAATGTAATAATATTTAAAAATTGATGATCTCTATTTGAATTATTTAGCTCTCTATTTGTAGACCTTATATTATCCTATTAATAAATTATTCGCATGAAGGTTTTTGACAGGAATCGCACCCATAAAGGTTTTATGTATAAAATCCAAATTTATACTAATTATTAATCAAAAAAGCATTTATTTTAAACATATAATAAAAATTTGTTAATATTAATAAATAATGACACCTGTACTTCAATACAGCGAGACCGTTTTATTCAAAAAATTTTGCCATATTGTTAGTGGCAACACAGTTGGTATTAATGCCAAAAGCAGAAAGCAACGTAAAATAATTAAATTTTTAGAAATATCGTACTATTTAAATTTAATTGTAGAATAAAAAGTGAACGTTTACTGTAATTGTGCACCTTTAAATAGTTTATTTATATAATATTATTTGTAAAGAATTGTAAAAGGGCGCTATGAGGGCTGTCAGACGGAGGTGCATTCAAATGATTGTTAGCAGTCGTCGGGAACAGTAGTCTTACTGCACATCAAGTAATTCAAAATATTAAGTCTATCGGTGCGGTACACCGAGTAATATATAGCATGAACGATTAACTATCTATCGGTTTCTCAGAGATATTTCTATCTCGTACTTTACCCTTGAATATCGATCGAAATTGGAACTGTTTTGTTTTTGCCAGTGTAAAAGACTTTGAAAATGTTCAATGAATCGTATGAGAGACGGCTGCTCCAGCAATGCACTCCCATAAGAAAACAGTCTGTTTTGGTGCGGCGAGAGCCTATGGATAGATTTATTCCTTGCAGATTGGAGAATAATTGGAAGACCAGCTTTCAAGGTAAGAAGAGTTTTTTATATTGTTTATCTGATTTTACTATCAATACTGATTTTCTATATTTTTCTTATAATTCATCATTTTTATGATTCATTATATGTTCCAAGCAGATCTGGACTTTGGTTTAGTGTAATCTGCCTTATGTTGTTTGATGGTACACATAAATATATTAAATATCAGAAATAAAATGTTTAAATATAAATAGTGCTAAGTCCAAAGGCTAAAAAATTATGTTTCCGAGAAACAATTTCGAGAAAGTGTTTGCTCAGTATTAAATTCTCAATGGAATATTTTACAAATTGTTATTTTGTGCTATTATTTTCTCTATGCTAGAATTCATTTTATTAAATTCAAGAATTCAAGAAAATCAATTATTGATAGTGAAAGTTTAATTTAATAATTTTATTAGTATTAATAAATAATAAATCAATGGAGTTGTACATAATAAATGTGAGTGTGTTGGGTTGACCTTATTTAATGCAGCAACAAAGAATTAAATCTAAATAGTTTTTGGAAAATTGATATGCCTAATGACGAATGGCAAATTTTAACTCTAGTATTCTTATGATTATTTTATTAAATATATAGGAAGTGAGAGACTAAGTTGGTAGTTTATTTTTATTATAATAAACTTCTTTATAATAAAACATACAAGTCTAATAATTAATATTGACTATCGTAAAAATGTTATTAAAACAAAATTTTTATAAAAACTCAACACCAACCAATAGTTCCTGTGGCATGATACCCTAAACACTGGCGAAATTTATGGTTGATAATATGAGAATTGTGTGATAATACAGTTTTAATAATATAAATAAATATATAACCAATTTTCCTAATTTATCACTTGGAATTTCAAAGTATAGTATGACGAGTGTGGTTTGCATAATCAAATAAAATCAGATAATTGTTCATATGTGACCTTTTAAGATAGCTTTTCTTAAGTCTTTTGTAGCTCTCTGGCAAATGATGATAAAATCAATCACACATTACTATGAAGTACCTGCCAAATTCTTATGAGCAAAGATTTTTCTATTCAGAAATCCAAAGCATTGCTTAGTTTCTGATCAGAATTGCCAGAGATTGTAATGTTAATCATTTCCTAATCATATGACACCAATAGTGTTCGATACAGGTTATCTGTTGCGTTTCTAGGATATGTATATCCAATCATTCATTCTGTATACTTAAATATCTGGATTCATGGTGTTGGACATGTTCCTCTAACTAATGTTAATTTATTGTTTAGTAGCAACCTTGTCAGACTTTATCTCTGGAAACTTATGAATTCTGTCTTGACTAAATTTTCAAAATCACATGTTAACAGCTACATACAACCTTCCATATTTATAAGTTGGATTTACTTTACTTATATTGCACTATAATAAAAGAATTTTCTAATTTTTTTTACAAATTTTATTTATCACTAATTTTTTTCATTCAATGTATTGTAAAAAAAAAATAAAACTTGTTTTTAGTTCATCATTGCATTGTTGAGTTAGCAAATTAATAGACAAAAATAAAAATAAGGATACAGACGGTTAGTTTTTGGTATTGGTTACCTATGGTATTGACCAAATTATTTAAAACTAGCCGACCCATGCGTCTTTATCCCCTTGATGCTCCATTCTGCGTGATGTTATATAGCTTATGGCATTCTTCGTTAAATCTACTATTCAACACAAAAAGAATTAGATCCAGTAGTTCATGAACTAACTTTTCAGCTTTATAATATTAGTATAGATAATTTTTAAACAATTTCTTTTGACCATAGTGGTAAAACTATCAATAGATAACATTTGAAGTAATTTAGTTAAAATTAGTTTCATTTACTATACCTAATCAAATAGAAGTAATCTATGGTGTAATAGCTACAATCTATTCATGGTAGATTGCCTAATGACAATGATTCCGCTGAAATATTGAGGTACCTAATGATAGCTTATCAGCTTCTGTAATTGCAAATTAATGTTCAAAGTATATAATTCACTTTTTGCCATGATTACATCACAGTACATTAGACATAAATAATAAAATAGGCAACATTGATTTTCCTCATATTTATAAGCAAAAAAATCTATAATTGTTTGGATTTTTATTTCATAATCAACAGATTGTCGGTTCGATCTGCTAAACTATTTTTTTTATTCTGCCTAAATTGCTATAAATGTTTTTCTTTCTTGTATTGGATATACCAAAAAAAAATGAACTGAACTTGTGAAAATATTTTACTTTATCATATCTACCTAATTTTGTTTTTAATTGAATTTTTTCTTGATTTTTTTTGAGTAATTGATGTTTTGATTTTCAAATACCTACTAAATAATTAAACTTAGTTATTACTACTGGTGTGGGCCACTCCTAACACAACCCATACCAGCATACTTAGAGGGAAGAACTAGGATACTTGTAGTTGTAAACCAAACTCCTAGTACTCTTATTATAAAAAAATTATAATGCTGAAGAGTTTGTTTGTGTGAACGCGATAATCTTAGGAACTACACGTTCGAATTGAAACATTTTGTGCTGGATAGTCGCTACGACCCATAGGAGCGGATCACGCGAATGAATTCGAAATGAAATTTTTTTCCAAGATTGAAATTCTATTTTTAATCTATTCAAAATAAACTATACATGTGTGTAATAATATATAAAGTATATAGGATAGCTTATCATAGAAAAATAGACTATTCTATCTACATATATCAAGGGCAACAATTGACCTGTGTAATGATATAATTTGTAACATACAAATTGTAGTTTATCAAATATTTTAGATAATAATACAAATTTCAATGTAATCTTAACTATTAAATAGGTTCTAGTACTACAAGTAATATTAATACTTGAGAGAGGTTTTAAATAACTTAACATACAAGCAACAACTTTAAGAAAAAAAAGTAGATATATTTTTTGTATTTAAAAAAAACTAAAGACAATTTAAAAATTCTATGAATAAAAAAAATAATAAAAAAATACCTAGAATGAATATATCTATAAAATCTACACTAATATTATAAAGCTGAAAAGTTTGTTTGAATGCGCTAATCTCAGGAACTATTGGTTTAAATTGAAAAAGTATTTTTGTTTTGACTAGTCCATTTATCGAGGAAAGCTTTAGGATATATTAGATCACGCTACGACCCATAAGAGCGGAGCATTGGTGAATAAAATCGCGGGTTGGCTTGTAATGAAATAAAATTAACTGAACTTAGCCAACTGCAGTATAGTATAGATTGTGAGTTTGTCTCATTACTCAAGAATGGCTGGACTTATTTGAAAAATGCCATTTTATTATACTTTAACAAAGCGATGGTTCAGCTATTTATATCAAAATCCATGAGCATAGCTTGTTGTTTTTTATAGATACAGACAGGAAGCTATATATATTTTGCAAATTCATACAGACGTCTAAAAAATTAATAAAGAATACAACATAGGATTTCCATAGCAAAATAATTATAAAATCCACTTAAATCAGAACTCCCATAAAACAATACTTATTTGCAATTCAATAGGAAAAAACTCAGTCACGGTTAGCTACCCTTCATGTACGGAGAAACAAAATTAAAATTGTAAGGGAAAATAATACTTATCTTCCTGGAAATAAAAATGATATTCCCTATAAGTTAGTTTGGTTAAATGTTTATTGTTTCTAGTGTAACAGGCACGTGTATCTAGGAATGGGTATTCAAGTTCATTTAGTAATGATTTCCGATTTTGTAATAATGATAATGAGCTTACTTTATTTTCTTTACCTTTCTTTAAGTATTATTTATTACTGTTTCAATTACTGATTCATTTATTTTATTTAACATATACAAGAACTTATTATATTTGTTTGGTTCTGATTCATTTATGACAATTAACAGTGTGAGGCACATTTCATTTTTATTTAGCTCTTATTTATTTATTTCAATTAAGTGTAAAATGCCATTTCGTAATTACTTGATTTTGATTTATTTATCAAAATAAACAGTGTTAGGCACATTTCATTTTTATTTAGCTCTTATTTATTTATTTCAGTTAAGTGTAAAATGTCATTTCGTAATTACTTGATTTTGATTCATTTATCAAGATAAACAGTGTAAGGCAAATTTCATTTTTATCTAGCTTATTTATTTATTTCAATTAACAGTAAAAGGCCATTCATCTTTATTTAATTTTCATTCATTTTGCGGAATTGGGAATTAAGATGTAATGGTAAGAACCATGCGTCCTGAAAGAGGTTGTATGTGTTTTTAAATGAATGGCTAGAAATTAAATGAAGAGCGACGATGATTCATTTAAAAGAAGAAAAGACGTAAGACGTGGTGAAAGAAAGACGATTTTTTTATTTAAGACGAATTATTATGTGTATAACACGAGAAAAGAATTACACAATTAACAGTGTAAGGCAAAGCAAATTTCATTTTTATCTAGCTCTTTTTCAGTTTTATTTAGCTCTTATTCATTTATTTAAATTAACGGTTATTTCATATTTATTCAGCTCTTGATTAACTCAATATACATTAAAACTTGTACTACTAACTAATAAATTAAATTTTAATTGAATAT
>JAOPUB010109358.1:0-12448 GCA_027564055.1 Neptis clinioides
CTCCTACTCAAAGTCCACCTAGTATAAATAAATATCCTACAACACCAAGAGGTCCAATGTGTGGTTCTGGTAATCCTGAAATGTGTCTTGTTGATCTAAATGATACCAACCCTGTAGTCAGAGCTTTCGTGGAGTTTTCTATAGTACCACAAATTATACCTTGTCCACCAACACAGCAAGTTTCTGTAAGTACCCATAACGCAGCGATAAAGATTAATTTTCTGAACTATCTAACTAAATAAATAATTTTCAGATTATAATATCAGAGACAGAAGTCACTTTGGGAAATTTCATTCCTCCATTCTTATTAGGATTTTATCCATATGCAGGAAATTGGGAAGCTGATCCTCAATCTTTGTACACAGCAATTTATATAAGTAAGTGATTACTAATTTATAAAATTTTCCTTCTTCCGCTGGAAGAGCAACTCATAAAGGGCGGGTCATTATCTGACCATTTAGTAGTAGGGGATCTGGTCCCTAAAGGACTTTTGGCACCATGTAGTAGTAGGGGATCTGGCCCCTAAAGGACTATCGAGCTCCAGGATCTTTTCGAATTTTACGAGATCCGGTTACTTCTCGCTCTCCAATATTTTTAGTGCTGCGATTCCAGAAGATTCTTTCGCCGCATTTTTGTCCTCATTGAATCTTCGTGGTGGTATCGCATTATGGGTGATTGTGGTCACCTACCATCGAATTAATTCATCTATTCTGTCCGTGTACCCTTAATATGCCATAAAAAACGAATGGAAATTATTTTTAAAAGTTTTTTATTACTTTTACAGATGCGGACTTAAATTATCTTCTCAACGATTCCTTCGAATTGGTATACGTAAACTTTTTGGATGTTAATATACCTGGAAGTAATTATATTAAAGGAGATGTGTTGATTGAATACCGACCATACTTACCTATCACTGGTTATGGGCCACAACGTTATGTTAGTCTTATATATGAGCAGAGTGAGAGGATTGACGTCACTCTTGAATTAACTAGGAGGTAACTTTTTTTGACTGTCTATTATGCTTCCACGCCTAAATCGTTAAACTGATTTTAGAGTACTGAGGCAGACTGGAGCTTGGTAAAGGATATATGTTGCGTTTATAGGCTTAGAGGGGTAAATATAATTGTAAGGGGAATTTTCACCTCATCTCCCCCAGAGTTGGTTCCATTAGGGGATAAGCGCTGGTTTCGGGAACAACCATGATTGTTTCAGGAATTGGGTTACCTCTTTCAGAGGTGGTTTGTTACGCTCACCCCACATAACTTTACGAAGTAAGGGTTCGGGTAAATTAAAAGGAGATGAATTGTCTTTTAAAACCTACAATATAGAAGCAGGAATAGACAGATTACTTTTTTTTGCAGTGTTGCTGCTACATCTCAGCTTAATCTTACCCAATTCGTGGACATCAACAACCTGGGAGATCCTATGTTTGGCAACTTCTTCGTTACTTCACTATCTTTTTGCGATTCTAAATTATCATCCGTCTGTTGTAATTGATATTAAACCATACCATATAGTTTCTAGATTATCTATATAATTCTTCTTCTTTTCTACTATATCATACTTCATATAACATTTTTTATTATTTTTATTTAATTTATTTTTTACTTATTGGTTTGTTCAGTAATAAAAATTTGAAATAGAATAAATAAATTTTATTTTATCTAATATACTATTATTAGTATGTTTCATTATATTATATTATTGATTAATTTCTAATATATTGATTATTTACCTAATAAATTATGATCATGATTATTATTATACATATACACCTTCCTCTTGAATCACTCTATCTATTAGTGAAAACTGCATTCAAATCAGTTAAATAGTTTTAGAGAACTAAGCGCAAAAAACAGCAGGAAGCGACTTTGTTTACAACATGTTTAACCATCATCCTTATTTATTAAATAATTTTCATTATTTAACATAACCTTTAATTAAATTATATATTCAAAAAATCCTCATTAAACACACTCTTTTTTAATAAAAACCGTATCAAAATCTGTTTAGTAGTTTTTGAATTAAGCTTGTACAAACATATCGAGAGACTCTCTAATATGTAAGAATTCATTAGATTTTCACTGAATAATTTAATATATATACTAATATTATAAGTTCGTATGTTTATATGTTTGATAAAATCCATAAATCACAGATATTTCATAACCTGGATTAACATATACTTAGGCTACTTATTATCCCGGAAAAATGATAAGTATATTACTATCGTAAATCGTCCAGGTTTTTATTAAATATATGTAGAATATGTGGAGAGTCGGGTCGTGTCGACTACTAGTATAAACTAGCCGAATTCATTCTCATGATACTCCGCTCCTATGAGTCATAGCGTGATGTTATATAGCCTAAAGCCTTCCTCAATAAATGGACTATCAAACGCAGAAAGAATTTTTCAATTCGAGCCAGTAGTTCGTGAGATTAGCGCGTTCAAACAAACAAACTCTTCAGCTGTATAATATTAGTATAGATATAATATTATAAAGGAAAATTTTCTCAAAGAGATAAAGCGAGACTTAAATGTTTTCCTTAAGGATACGATATGGGATAAAAGATATACCTAAATATAGAATAATAAAGAAATTAATTTTTTAATTAGTCGACCCGTGCGACTTAATTCACGTGATACTCCGCTCCTATGGATCGTAGCGAGATGTTTTATAGCCTGTAGCCTTCCTCTATAAATAGACTATCCAACTCAAAAGGAATTTTTCAAATCGAACCAGTAATTCCTGAGATTAGCGCGTTCAAACAGACAAACTTCAGCTTTATAATATTAGTATAGATATGTATAGGTCTTACCAGTACTAACTAAAAACGACGGAATATTAGAAAACCTTGTTACTAATTTTAATTCTGTGTCAACATCTGGTCTAAACCTATATAGCTTGTTGTCTTGAGAAAATATACAATAAATATATTCTTTATATGACGTCATGCATATTATTGCCATATGTTCAGTGATGGGCACAACAGATTTCCATGAACCTAAACATCCTGAGTCCTCATAACGATAGATGCTCTTACTTAAAGCTGCATACACTAAGTTCTTATGTGAACAGACTGCTGATTCACAGATCTCTGGTAGCTTGTTTAATTCTCTGTAAGTTTTCTTCTTCAAATCATACTCGATAACAGTTGATGTAAATGATGTTCTGTGAACATTAAATATGTATTTTATGTATAAGCTTAAGTATTAAGTTAAATATTAAAAACAAGGCCATAGGTGCCTCCTCCCTTTGGTACTAGGAAAATACGGGCTACAAATACATAATAATTTTTGAATACTTTTTCATTGAAAGATACCAAAGCCAAATTTTTTAAATCTTACTTATATTATAAATCTTATATCACACAAAAATGAATGAACGGATTTTTATGAAATTTGGCACATCAATACTTTATTTGCTGAATTAACCAGGTTTGCTATTTTTTTTTTACTTTTAACAGTACTTACAAACCTTAAATAAGTCTCACCACCAACAATATACAGGAAATCTTTAACTACTACTAATCCTCCCCCATTATAATAATCGAAGGTTACATTATGAAATTCCCACTCTTTCTTAAGAGTGTCGTATACTTTGATTTTCCACACACACCCTGTGTCATATTTTAAATCCTCATATAGAATAACTAATTTTGTCAACCCCCATGAAGTCATTTGCCAATTAGTGTCATCGGGGTCATCCATTACTTTCAACCACATCTGAAAACCTGCACATGGTTTAAATGTAGAACAAAAATTTTCACAATACATAGTACTCATGACTGGTGTATATGATAATAGACGACTCTTATGTTCCCTTGTGAGCTCTACAGCTTCAGTCCATACTTGTTCTGTGAATCTTTCACACAACTCACGCTTGTGCTCAGTTATAACTGATTCCGATATTTTTACGTTATTATTAGTAATTCCAAGAAAGCAATCAACTACTTCAGAAGCTAAACAATTTACAAATCCCTGTTGTGTCAAACAATTCCGAATGTCTAGTATATCTTGATGTGCCAATCTCGTGTAATCTAAACAAGAGAGAACAACAAGTAAGGCATCAGCATCCTCTTTATTATTTACCACCCATTGGAAACCAAAGTGGAACACATCCACCTCACTTTGACTATCCAGATATGGGTGAGACAAATACCAGGCTAACTTGTGTAGAGTCGGCACATGCTCTGCTCTCATCCTGCTGAAAGAATAAAGACCAAAGGCAGTAGACAACTTCTCTGTGTTCAGGAAGGAGTAACATTCAGCTATAGACATTATTTGCATCCAATTGGACTCGCACAGATCTATATTATTCAGAGTTTCTTCAATCTGTTTCATCAAATCTGCCATTAGCAGATAGTCTGCAGCAGCTGCAATTTCACCAATAGTACACAAAGAATGCTCACTCAAGTCTATGTCACCAGAGGTCATGTACTGAAGTATGATGCTCATAGTACTTGGCTGAACCATCTGAAATGTAAAAGTTTGAAAAAACTTAGCAGTGTAGTCAAGTATTGGAACCAATTTAATTAACTTTAATCTTTATTGACAGAAACACTTTAACACTATTATTTTAGAAGTGTGAAAATTTTGTATAGGACATATCTAAACATCATTTTAAAGAAGTATTTGAACTGATAGCAGTGATGGTTTGTTGGTTGTGATCCTGGTGAACCAACGATTTTTAGATATTACTTGCAATAATGATGAAAGAAAACGGTACGCCTGAGAGTTTTGGATGTCTCCGTCGGCGTGAAACTTACTTCAATAGGAACTTCTATTTGCTGATCTTCTTTGTAGTAACCGCTAAACATTGCCCGAAAATAATCGCTGTGTTTACATAAAATTTCCTTTTTCGCCTGGAAAACTTCCCCTTGAATTCTCAACATTACGTTTTCCATGTTTTATAAAACTTTCTTACCATTGAAAATCTTTTTATATTTTTTAACTAATATAAATATCATATCATAGCCAACAAATAAGTATCTACTTATTTGTTGGCTATGATAGATACTTATTTATTGGCTACAATAATGAAAAAATCCCTAGAATTCCGCAAAAATATGCAATATTTTTTTTTTATTTAGCTTTTGATACCAATTTGATACTGCTTTAGAGTGCAGTAATTCTGCCAATGTCAACGTAGTGAAGAAACACGGTTGTGCTTAACGTTCAGTTAAAGACATTTGTACTCTTCTTTAGTAGAGATTGCCCGGTGAGCAGTGATGCAGCCCAGGATCTAGACAGCAATAATAACATGACGATAAGTAATTTAAATTTAACAGCCGAACGGTATTTTGTCATAATTTGTGACTATGTTGGTACTAATAAGATACATTGCTCGATGCAAGTTTCAAATATCTTTGTATTACGGTTTTATCAAAAAAATAGAAAGATTTTGTCGGAAGCTTCTAAATCCATTGACTTAGTTTTAGTGATGTATTGGGCTCCAATGACAAAATAGCGTATTCAGAACAGAATGTTAAAATGATGAAATCTTGAACTTTTACAGATAATCGCTAGCTGACAAATTAAGCGCAAACTAATATAACACATAGAGATCTGAAGCTTGCAGCATCAATGTATGTATTAGCACCAACATACGCGGAAAATGCGAACAAAATGTCTTTCGGGAGCCGATTCACTATGCTTATTGTCCTATGGCTGTTGTCACATGTTCAATATTATGGGAGAATTAACTAAAATGCCAATAATAAAACTTAGTAACAATGTTGCTTGCTTATTTAAAAGGTAAGTATTTTAAATCTTAAATACTAGTTTAAAATTAAGAATGATTTACTTTTTCTTTGATTATAAGCTGAAGAGATAACGGGAGTTGGTTAAGTAGTGTATATTCAATGTTCGTAGTCGTAGTCTTCGTACAGATTAAAAAAATTTTAAATGATTATACTTTTGTAATTTTTTTTATATAAGTAATTTTTTTTTCAAAATTTGCCACATTTCGGAGATTTTAGCCGGGGATTAACTCTGTACTAAATATTCAAACATCTGTTGAACTTTGACAGATGTCATTGTGATTTAAAGTTTTTATGTTCATTAGACCTAAAAGCCATTAAATAAAGAACTGAACTGAATGTTCAAGATACTGCCAATATGTTGCTAGTTTAAAAAAGTGTATTAAAAGATTCTAGAATCAAAATGGATTACGAAAATGACTGTACTAAGTCTCCCGGATAAAAAAAGTATGCCTCATCTCTCCTATTATTATATATATTATATATATAAAATGACAGCAATTTCTTTCTTAATAAGACAGTACAGTTACTTATTTACATATTATACATCCCGTTTCAAAGTATTATTTTATATTTAGTTTTACAAAATAATAATAATCAAAAAGAACGATTCACGTTAACGTATTAATCTGAAAAAATCCTACAATACATACAATACAGTACAATCCTACAATACAATACAATATAATACAAATGACTATAAAAGGTTGTTCCGAAAAAGCCTAAAAAAGTACCTAGCTATACTTCAGCGAAGCGAACGCGGGGGGACTTTTAATACTATTCAATTGATTTACTACTTCGAGTCAATATACCTATTTTTTAACAGAAAGTATTTTTATCTAGATTCGTAACAAAAATTCGATAACATTTGATCCATATTGATATAGCGCTCAATGTCATTAAATGTAACCTTTCAATTTTTTAAACACCGGGCAGCTCTCAATGCTGGCAACATAAAATAATAATCACGTGTACATGACGCATAGTTCGGCATGTATTCTATTTATATATTGGCTGCATTAAGTTGGAATGAAGTTATTCAGTAAATATATAAATAGACCTACCTTATTTCTCGAAGGTTTATGTGTCTTTGACAAAAGAATAACACGATATGGGGTGAAGAGTATTTTAGGATTGAGCTCCCGTCACGTGGCTTGACACTCGTCTACTGACTATCTGCGTTTCAAGTCCAGCGGACATAAACATTTGGTAGTCATATTTCTCGAAGAAATCGTCCCTGAATTTGTTTTGCTCATAAATATATTTATTGACTATTTTTCTTGACAACAGTAGATTTATTTTTTATAAGATATAGTTTTTATTAGTGTTCGTACTCGTTTAAGTAGGTATAACATTACATATGTGTAATGTTATACCTACTAACTAATAATAATATACTAATAATAATACTAATTATAACATTACACATATGTAATGTTATAATTCTTTCAGCATTTCTACAATGAAAGTTTGTTGTTTATTTTTGATGACAATTATGTAGCCTTTGAATAAAAAAATATTTATATAATTTATATCGCCGATTCCCAAACGCTTGAAACTAAACCAAACTCGAACCATACAAATTTGTTGAAATTTTATCAATCATAATTTTTATCTATATCAATATAATATCAATTAATTTTAAAACCGTTTTGATACGACATATTAAAAATGTGAATAAAGTTGTAAAAAAACTTATTTTATTAATTAAACTTGTTTGAAAAAATTTTGTTTTCTCGTCGTTCGTTTCGTTTACTTACACTTATATTATCATCCATATATCATAACATCCTACTCCTACTAATGTTACAAAATGCCATACATAGTTTGTGAGGATGGACGGATACGTGTCTGTAATGACTTTTTCACGCAAAACCAGGCACGCTTCTGAAAAGATTTTAATAAAACTTATAGTAATATAGCTTATACATCAGAATAACACACAAGGATACACACAGTAATTTTTTCGTGAAAGAGTAACAAACATCCATTATTCCATCATCACATACTTTCGCATTTATATTATTACCATGTAAGTCTATATTTTTTTATTTATTTTGGGTCAAAGAAAAATTCTAATAAATCAAAAATCTTCTAATAAAAATTCTAATAAATTGAAAATCTAATGTTTTAGTTGATATTCAATTTTTGACAACAATTTAAAAAACATTCAACGAGATTGTAGCAAACATAGGTTTGCTTTAAATTTCCATGTGAAGTCGTATGTGAATTATGAAGTATAATCACTGACGTCAGAAGACGGTAGCAACAGGCATAATAACAACAAGAGTTGTTAAAACTACATATTGGTTTAATAAAAAATAATCTCCATAGATTATAAAATACCTATTTTTTAATATTTACTCGATATTTCTATCTCAAAGATTACAAAAGTCCAACAGTCAGTACGAACGATGTTTTGACTACTAATAATTCCGAATGCCCGATTATTGAAAACCTCATCAGAATATTTTCAGAATCATTTACCATATTTTCACCTGTTGTCAAACGGTTTACAGATATTTTTTTTTATAAACCATTTAATGTTTCACGTTGATTATAATCAAAATATTAAAATTTTAGACGAATAAATATAGAAGGAGAAAGGTAATAAAAAAAATCATATGTATGGTCACATAATTATATCCAAACATCTTATTGAGTTAATGCTTAAAGGTATTCTAGCGGAAAGCTAATAAATGGTCTATCTATCTAAAGGTAGGTGATATAAGACATAGTATAAGATGCATGTGACGGACAGCGAGGCCACGCAATGCGCAGGCGCAGGCGCGGGCGCAAGCAGCTAGAAGTGTGAAGGCCGGTCAGTGGCCGAGCTGCTGTTATCGGACCAATCATAACGATCAACTCTTAGCAGTTACTCTAAAAACTAATGCATTAACGTGTATCCACGTGCTACTTGCTGCCACGTGCCAATGTCGATCATTATAACAGGGGCCTATCTATAACTTACAATAACACACTCAATTAAATTATACACGCACACTTCGGCGTAAGAGAATGTTCTCCTATCGACCATGACGGGCCGAATATACTAAGAGACTATTCTAGATAGTAAATAATATAAGTTCAACAGTGTTCAACAAAAAATAATGTTTAGGATGTAATAGACTTGATGTAAAAATATAATTCAGGCGTAGCATCCCTGCCGATGTCGGTACAGAGTGCACGAAGCTCTAATTTTTTGCTATTCTCATTCAACCATCGTACAGTTATCCAGAGACCAGTGTTACTGACACAATGCAAGGTTAACATGAGGTAGACGCCCGTGCTCGCGTCTCAGAACGTTTGAGAGGGATATGTAGACCTTATAGACGAGGGGCAAAATATTTCTCCGAGTTGCCATGCCATGAAAATGGATTTTTATAGCTCAACTGTTTCCGAGTGTATAATAAAATACTGGTTTGTGCTTTATCCTCATGCCGTTAACATAAGTATAATAATCTTTTCCCTGTATCGAAGATTGCAAAGAATGTGACAGGCAAGTAGTGATCCTTGAAAGTCATCATTTACTTAGAACATTTTATTTGTGCTAGCGGTCTAGTTGTTGAAATTCAACCATAATTCATTTTAAGGTTTGATGATACGATAAAAAATCACGTTTGATTTAATAATAAAGTACTATAGTTTCAACCGCATTCGGCGGTCTTTTTCAGCGAGTGGCACAGCAGTGATTGTCGAGTTTTACCGTACCATTAATCCTTGAAAATTATTAATTACTACGTAAGTTCTTATAACTGAATTCATTAATTAATACAAAAAGAATATGATCACTATTCCTATTCAAGAGTAATGTTCCATTTACGTCAAATTCATGGTAATCCAGTGTGTAATCTTAAAATACAGTGTGTAATCTTTTTTTATTGATTTAAAGTAGTTTTTTTTAAAATGTTAGCATTCTGCACTGCTGATCTACATTACACTCTATAAGTATGCAAAATTTCTTACTCGTTCGTCCGCACAATTTTCTTAAAAAGGGGTACTTGTTAACCGTTGTGCTAAAAAAATTGGATTTAATATTAATATATTTTTTATTTAAACAATATCTGAGGCTGACCCGCGTGACTTTTTAACGCTGACTACAGAACAGTGGTTTTACTCATTAATTTATTCAGTCTTCCAACCGAACAATTCCTCCTTAACCACCCACTCACTCTTCTAATTAACCACAGACTTCGATTTTTTAATATAGAGGAAAACAATCCTTGTATACCACATGAACCGAACTTTTTCTGAGAAGTATTTCATGTGATAATTAATATTACATTACGATATGGGAATAGGATTTTGTTCATTTTTTCAAAATGTTTCATTTGTATCAGACGTTATTAAATAGATATCCAAAGTTAAAGATACTTTTTATAAAACACTAAATAAATAAAAATACTATTATTAAGTCACGCACATACATAATATATATTTTATAAAAGTTTATTTAATTAATATTATTTGCACTGCGAAGACTTGATACTTTTTATCATACACCTATAAACTGCTGTGTCGATAAAAAATTTAATGCGATAGTCAATAAGCATATATGTAATTGCAAACTATTTTTAATACTTCATTCAGCATACATTACATACAGAAAAGGTTCTTCAGCACAATATTTTAATAAATGTTCTGTTAATAGTCAATAACTTCATGAGGTTGCGCGGAGGCATGCAACGCTCAGTCTGCTAAGAGTAAGTCTAATGAGCTCTCTTGTCAATGGACGACGCAAGGCAGATTACAATCGAACCTAGACTCTGCCTCTTTGCATCGCACGTCAAGCTAAACAAAGTCTACGGCAGGCAACTTCAGTCGTCCAGTTCACCCGGTGCCACTGAACGCACTAGATTGTTTTGTTCCTTTTTCATCCTCTCCAATCTAGAATGTTCGCATCCCGTGCATAGGTCTTCCTTCTTTTATTTTTAGTTATAGTGAAAAAGGTAATTCAAGCTACGAGTGCAATGCATTCTAGGATTTTACCCTTTAAATACAGCAGGTGTTGCACAATATTTGCGACGATTCCTGGAATCATTACAATACGCGATTTATCTTCCTGTCTTAAGATTTATTTACAGAAATAAATTACATAGTTATGAGTGCTCAATTTAATAAAAGTTGTACTTTAACTTTTGACTCTTGATTTATAAAGTACTATAAGTAGAGGTTAATTTCTTTTACCAAATTGATTTAGTTGAAATAAGGAAGGTTACTACGTTAATAACTTTGTTTGCTAGGATTTAAAAAGATCTTGCTTTAAAGGTCATGTTATAATGTTTGTTCTGAGTGGCAAACATAATGCACTAATATTTACGAAAGCTATGTCGGCATAGCGACTCTTTTGCCTGAAGTTTTCAAGAGGCGCGTCTGCCACAATAGGTATAGTTAATACGATTTCATTTGTCTAAAACAAACCGGATTCAAGTCAATCAACAAAGCGATTTTAACAATATCTAAATCATTCGTAAATAGCACCAATCTAACTCGTAATTGAAAGTGTAATACATATTTCTACTCCTCTCTTAACACTGACTTGTCGTATCTTCTGTGAATCTGATATTAGAATAATTATAAATGTTGATAAGTAGTGGTCCGTAAATTGTATCTAGTTTACTATGAACAATTTACCTGTAAACGTCCATTGAATATCTAACAAGTTATATCAGCTCCGTCGTGAGCATAAATAGTCAAGAATTGAGGTCAAATCACACGGACGACTTATATACGCACGAAGTGTTGTGATGCTTAAACAAGGTATCTTATATTAAGATACCTCTTTTTAACAACGTCATTATTAAAATCTTTGTTGATGATTAATTTTCTTCGTTGAAATAGAAAAATTAATTCCAAATCTGATTCACAAGGATCGCTTAATCGCTACAAATTATTACTTTGCTAAGCTTAGAAACCAAACTCTAGATGTGCATCATATCAAATAACGGATCACACCTAAATATACTTAAATGTTACAAAAAATACTACGAGACTGTAATAGCGACATAAATTAAAAGTACAAAAAATTTAATAAACAAAAAACCTGACCCACCCTTACTTCGCAGGTATTATTCGCGTAGAGAACAATAATACAAAGAAAAAAATCTTATTTTTTGCAAGGAACCGTCGGAACCGTCGTCGGAAATTTCGGCTAAAGATCGTAGGTATATTATTTTTTCAAACTTATCACGATGCTATTAGCATCTAAAAACTAACGAATTTAATGTAATGTCACTTTGCATTTAAAAACTAATGTTCTTTGAGAAGTACTAATTTTTCTTTATAAGTTAATCGGAAAACTCAAGTGTGTTAGATTTGTTCTACATATTTTTGTATCGCAGGTCTGGACGAAGTCGAAACCAACTCGTAGAGG
This sequence comes from Neptis clinioides, assembly GCA_027564055.1. Classification (NCBI taxonomy): domain Eukaryota; kingdom Metazoa; phylum Arthropoda; class Insecta; order Lepidoptera; family Nymphalidae; genus Neptis; species Neptis clinioides. The sequence continues at coordinate 12,140 of JAOPUB010109358.1, forward strand.
TTCTTTAGAAAATATAATTTTAAATGTGATGAGACACAAACCGGCGATCATGCTGTATTTGCTATAGGAATTCAAAAAACGAACTCAAAGACACCACTCGGTTCGGCCGGTACCTAATTCTATTCTTCATCAGAGTTCACTCCAACCTGCCATTAAAGGCAAGCTAGATATGACAAACAGGCTTCCCCTAAGAGCACTAAGATCCATAGGGTCGCACTTCAAGCTGCCCTAGCGATAGCTCCATCAAGATAGCAGTGTAAAATTAGCAGAATTAAATGAAACCGGTTTAGGAATTAGTTGCTATTTAGT
>JAOPUB010109466.1:0-12446 GCA_027564055.1 Neptis clinioides
AATCAGCCAAATCGGTCAAGCCGTTTTCATGTTATGTCGTGACAACGGAAAACGGGTTTCATTTTTATATATATAGACTAGTCGATCCATATAGCAACATAAATATATTTAAGCGCTTACAACAGCCAACATATTTTATCGTTATCCCGCGGGAACGCTTATTTTCTCAGGGATAAAATGTAGCTTATAAGTTAATCCAGACTATAAACTATCTGTGTGTTAAATTTCATAGAATTCCGTTTTGCCATTGTCGCGTTATTAAGTAACAAACATATAAATATCTAAACTTCCAAACACACAAACTTTAACATTTATAGTATTAGTAAAATAATAAAGAAAGATTTTGTAATAATAGAAACAGACCGAATAGCAAACCGTAAAATTAATTTTCCATGAAAATATGAAATCAGATGAACGAATTATCCGAATAGTGTCAGATTTACAATTATTGCAATTTAAGTATTGATGTCAATTAAATGTTTTAGGTTCGAGTTTTAATTGTACAAATAATATTATGGCTATATTTTTACTATTATACTAGTTTATCTGTTATTATAATACCTACACTAAGTCTACAAAATTATTTTGATATGAATGAAAAAAGGTATTAGGTAGGTAACTAGTATGGATAGGACTGTATCTTTACCTGCTGACTGTTTCTCCCTATGTATGTTTAGATCTTTAAAACTACACAATGGATGGTAATGCGATAATCTTTAATAGATAAAATGATTCAAAAGGAAGGATTATATGCATAATACTGCATCTATTATTACATATTTTAGTAGAGAAATCGTGCGAAGCTGGTGCAGGTTGCTAGTTAGTTAGTTACATTTGACTTGAACTTATATCCATTGTGACATTATATTAAAAAAAAATTAAATACCAAAAAATTTCATTAATTTCATCATAATTTCATCTTCATAATTTTATTGAAATATAGTACAAATTTGTTTATTATGATGCTGACAATACTGATTTGAGTGAAACATTGATTGATGCAACATTGGTGCAAAATATTATGCGATCATCGGTGTGCCAACACAAAGATAAAAACTAATCTAATAAATACGCCGCCATGACAAGAGATCATTTTTATTCCTTTACAAGTATTTTAGCCGTAACGTTCGTAGCCTAGCTCTTAAAACCACCAGGATTAATATTATAGTAGTAGTCTAGCCGTCATACTGCGTAGAACATAATTTCTTCTTTTAATTATTAATATATTATTAAGAACATTAATTGTTTAATTACGAAAACCAACATTTACGGACTGTTGTTAATAAATCCTAACATTTACTTACCAGACCTAAGATATACAAATACACAGGCTTTCACATTATATACACAAAATTAGTACGTGTTTGCGATTGCCTCGCTCGCAAAACGATAGTATTAATGCTCATTCACGTCAATACATAATATTGCCAATGACTATAATAACTGTTGCTAGACCTCCGATTTTAATGGAATTAGATTTTCACATCAACCTCCCGTTTTTATACTACCGACATATTAATTGTAATTTGTAGAGGCCTAAAACTAGTCAGTTTTATAATTCCCTATATGTTTAAATGTTGGTCTGATAACACTGACTTGTATGTTTTTATTTAATTTTAGTGTATGTATGGAAATACAATAATATAATCATAGACGACATTTTAATTAGCGTACACTTCAAATTGTCTTTATTTATATTCCTAATACACTGTTCGTAATACAGCTACTATCATCTTAATTTACTACTTAAAGCTGCTGAGCAATCTGCACTGAGGTTGTTTTATTTTACACTTTAACTGCTGTATAAGATCAAATATTTTAAGTGAAGGACCAACTTTCATTTCTAAAAGCTCAATAATTTCGTCTTTCGACAATTGTAGCATCATAGAACCTGTAATTTGGTTGAAATTGATGCAATATGGTTGGCAATCATTGACCGTAAGGAACTTAGCGACGTCATCGGCGCTCCAGTTCTCAGGATCCACTGAGTTTAGCACATCTAATGGCACTGTAGTGTTCACTAAACGAGGTATCACTTTATCGTCTTCTTCAGTTTTTATAGGAATATCGGGTATGAGCTGTGTATTTTCGGTTTCTTGGGGTTCTACCATAGGCGGTTTAGTGATCTGAAACAACATTTATTGTCATATGAAATTTTCCGAATTCCATTATTTTGTGGCGTTATGTTATATAGCCGCCCTTTACATATTATCTATTAGAACAGAAGACTAAATGTTGTCGACTGACTGAATGTTTGATTTCAAGTAGTTCCTGAGATAAACATATATTTTTTTTTGGCACTTTAGATACCAAATTTGCGCTCATTTTGACGATTTTTAATCCTATAAACAAAGTAATTATAATCCAGATGAAGGTCCACTTTTTATTAGCTTATATTTCAAGCAGATAAAAAACATAAGTTATTTTAGAGCTATATAGAAGATTTCATACAACTTACCTGATCAACCTTACTTGGCTCTTCAACTTCATCTTCTATCTTTTCCTTTTTTTCAACACTTTTAGGTTCCTTTAAAAAAATAACATTATCGTTGTATAAACTTTATTACTTAACTAATATTTTTATTTTTACTTCGATTTACTTTTGATTCAAATATAAAATGTTTGTGGGAATAATATTGCCAATAATCTTTTTTTATCGTGTTAATGTTTTCTTTCATTTTCCTGATGTTTTGAACACTTTTCAGAACGAAACATTAAATAAACAACAAAAACCGTTTATTAACAATATTATTGAAATGTATAATAATCGTGAAAACCTATTAAATCATTATTGTTGTGGGAAGTTTATTATCATTTCTATATTTAGTTCTTTTCTTTAAATTGATAACTAAATTAAAATATAATTAGAAATATGAAAATTTTTTATTACTTACTTCTATCACTTCCTTTGTAGGACTTTTAGGTTCATTGCAATTTGTGTCTGTTTCCATTTTGATGTAAACTTGTTCTCGAATGACTTCTTCTCGCGCTTCAACATCAGCAGATACTTCTGTTACACTTGTGGGAGGGGAAAGGCTTTTAGTGTCACCAATGTCTGAATTTTGGGAACTTTCCTCTGTTGTGTTAGGCTGGGTTGGGGCTTTTGTTGCTGGAAAATCAACATGACTAAGGTTAATTAATATTAGGCAATTGTAGCTTATGACTTACTGATATTAATATACATAGAAAATTTTTCTTTATTCCTGTACAGTTAAAAATAATATGTAGGGAATATACAACAACTTTGACTACACATAAAATCAAAAGCTGAACAATCAAATTATCTTGATAAACTTTAAATCTAAAATCTCTCCAAAGCTAAATAATTAATGTGTATTTCCACACTAATATTTATTGAATGTCAGCTCAATGATTCAGGTGTTGGATTCTTGAGCTTCGTGGGTTTAAATCCCAATCATTGGACTACTGGACGTGGTTTATTTAGAATTTGGTACTGACTTCGTTTATTTAGAATTCTATTGCTGTCTAACAAAGATTTGTATTATCTGGCTCATATATAGGAATGTGTAATGACTGTGTGAAACAGTATAAAAAAACTTGCTAAAAAAATATTGATAAATATTGTTTTAATCACCTTGTTTTCGTTTTCTTCTATGAGGTTTTGCGAGTGGTCGTCTAGCAGCCCTCGGCGGCGGTTGCATCGGACCTTCGAGGCGGTGCCCCACAGCGCGGCACCAGCCAACTGGATACACGTCCGTGCTGTGCGCCCATAGCCACTGGTCGTATTCTGATCCCCACCCATCGAAATGCACCTAAACACAGTATCACAAAAGTATCATTAGGAACACCAACCCTGATTTAACACCCTCCACCTGACCTCAAAGCGCTTTAAAACAGTTACACTTGCTTTTTTACATTGCTCTTATATTTACCTTGAGCAGATCAGCTACAACTCTAGCGACAGTGGCAACGCAAACGAGCCTGGGGTCCATGAGATCTGCGCACTCTAGCCTCATACCAGCCACGAACCCATGTGACACGACGTGCCCCCGGGCCGCGAAGCACCCGCGTCCCGCTGCTATCGCATTACCACCCAGTGACGACAGATGACTAGGCCAGTGAAACGTCTCCGGAGTGAACCTGCAATCGTTCGTCTTAAAATAATCTAGAAATATTCAAAATTTTTTATTACAAGCTTGGCTATACTAATAATGATAACAAAGTAACCAAAATTTGACTGTTATACCATTATTTATCCAACTGGTGTGTTGAAATAACTTGGACTAGTTAGATTACCAAATTGCATTGGAATTGCTGTGAATACTTGTATTCTTCTCAGAAAACCCTTATAATTGATATTCATATTACTAGCATGCTTAGAAATAATTCGTTAAACATATGACACCAGCCGATATTTGGTTTACAAATGAATTATATAGTTTGATGACTTAATTTTACAACCTTTATTCAAAAAATGTTTACATACCCAGCAGGAGGTACCAACGGAATATTGTTGGCCAGTGCAAAACCCACAGGGAATATACAAGGTGAGCGTTGGTGGTAACAAAACCAATCAGCACCAGAAGCATCAGCAGGATAACAATCAATTCTGATCATCATGTAACCTTCATTTAGTATCTGCATCACGGTAGCAGCACAAACAGCAGACAAGTTTAACGGGTCTATAGCCTCTAATTTCATTCCTTCAGAGAATAATGGTGGTTCGTTTGTAGGGTATTTATAAAACATTTCTGCAGTGGTATCATTCTGAATGAATCGACCCGCAGCAACTCTTTGGCAGTAAGTTTGGGGTGCATCTAATGGATGACCAACTCTAAACGCCCAACCGACTGGATGTATTAGTGGGGAATCTTCATGACACCAAAACCCATTGTCTTCGGGAGAACTATCATAATATTTTACATGTAGCCGCTTTCCGGTTATTTCACAAACACTTGCGACCTGGAGAATATTTAAAAAATATAAATTTTTTAATACTTATATAATATTTAAGTTAACTAACGGACGTAAAAACATTTGTGTTAGCGCTGGATTCACTAACGATAAGTCGGGTGTCTAAATCCCAGTCATCGGACTACTGACGTGCCTCGCACATAACACAAACATTTACTTGGAGGGGAGAATAAGAATACTAGTAATTAGTAATCCAATCTGCTGATAAATTAACGAGTGTAAAATTTTATAAGGAATTAATGACATAGCGGGCGAAAAATCGCATCGATAATTTATATGAAAAAGCAAGTAAGTTTATGGTTGATAAGTGAATCACGAATGAATCGATGGTTGAATACCTAGGGAGTTAGTGGGATGACAGAGTAAGTTGATAAATATGGCTATACGAGTTCATCAATAATCGAACGAAGAGGCATATGAATGAATGATTGATGAGATCTTTACGTTGAAAATGTGTACAAATATGAAATGAAGAGAGTACGAAAGGTGAAGGGTATAGGACTAACAAGTTTTAACTTGTTTTGTCTACATGTTTGTTAATTTGGTCACGCACATTTTTAAAATTATTAAAAAGATTTCAATTACATATAAGCGTACGGTATATATGATTTATGACATTTGAATCATACAACAAGAAATATGTTATGTTATGTTAAAGATAATTTTGATAAAATAATAGGCAAATAAAAACACTATACTCAACGTGAATGAAGTCACCTGGGCTAGAGTTCTACATATTATTGCTTAGTAAAAATAATTACGAGCATTACATAATTTCCCGCGATTGTAAACATATTTTATTATTATCACACAGGAACTCTTTTTTTCAGGATATAAAAAACCTGTGTATTAATCTAGATTAAAAAATACCTGTGTGCCAAATTTTATTGATATCTAAATATATAACCTAAGTAAACTAAAAACCAAACTTTGTTCATTTATATGTTAAGTAATTAGACAATTTCTCTTTGTAACAATCATAAGTCTTCCTCAGCAAGAATATTAATAATTTGTAATTAAATTCTATTTTATTTTTCTTCTATCTGGTATAAAACATGTCTTTTATGTTTTAGTACCTCGTAATTAATTGTTCAAAAGTATTTTTATAACTACTCTCACCTTTACTTGTGAAATACGGTTCTTATCGACAACTTCCATAATGGAACCTACTGAAAACCTTGATACAAGGCTGTCATTCAACTTATTATAAAAATTAGCAGGCATGTTTTCACGGTTCAACATTTAGTGCCGCAGAAGAGCCAAACCCTTCTATAACTCAAAACCTCTTTGACGTGTGACTTGGCCATTTTTTATTAGAATTAATATATATACTTATTAAATAAATTTTATAAATTGACTGATGTAATGAATACTGGCCAAGTTAAATCTAACCTATTTAAAGATTTATTTTTTTTAATATTATTACAATAAATACATATTTTTATGTATTTATTGAAATACATAAAAAAATACACTTTAAATACATATTGGGATTTTGCATAGATCTTGGCACTTATTTATATCTCCATTTGCGGCGAAACCCACAGCCAAGAATAATCTTTGTATTGAACTTGGCTCTCCTTTTTTACATTCATGTTTTTGGTGGGATGGTTAAATATAACATTAACAAAGCACACAAAACACATTTAACATAAACATTTAAAAATAAATATTCAACCAAGAACATGAGGTATATCTCTTTTTTAAATTTAATAATTTTTCAAGATTTAGATTTAATTTCAAGATTTAATTTCTATAAATTAACGCAATTTGTTAAATCTCAAAGTATTTTAATGACATTTAATTGTACTAATATTATAAATGCGAAAGTTTGTAAGGATGGATGATTGTTACTCTTTCACGCTAAAACTACTGAACGGATTTTGATGAACTTTACACTAATATAGAGTATACATCAGAATAACATATAACATATAGACTATTATTTATAAAGATTTTGTATAATTTGACCATAATATAAAGATAAGTATTAAATTGCGTACGACAACTTTTTCATCTAAACTAACCACGCCGGCGATGTCGCGGACGAAGCTAGTTTTATACAAGTTGTCAATTTTTGTTCAGCCTTAGTTCGTTATGGTTTTTTTTACCTTTTAGTTTGATGAAATGCCAGTAATCTTGGCATCATTTTCTCCCTTCGTAAAATGATTCCCACCGTAGAGTTATCATCTATAGATGTTGCATTAATTGAATCGGTATCTAAACAAGTCCAATACAGAGCTCGGCCCAGTACATCAAGGACCATGTGGAAAGGCCTTGAAAGACCAGTTATGATGGAAGTGGAGTCCGTGATGGCGGAAGTGGTTGAGTAAGAGATGGGTACGCGTCGAATTGAGTGGGATTCGTCGTCCATCCAGTACAGATTTCTAAAATAATAATCCATATAATTCGTAAAATCCAAGATCGACAGTAATGAGAGAATCATTTACGGTATAAATATCTATAAATCATTCAAATTAGTATGTTAATTTTTTTTCTGAGGATTGAAAGCATTTTTCACATCAATTTAATAGTATGCCATAGTTTTTAATAAGAAAATAAGAAACTTACTTAGCAACAGGATCATACTCAATAGCTCTCACAGTTTTAAGTCCAGTCAAGGGAACGAAAGCTTCATTAGATTCACCATTTGCAATCAGAATACGACCAACAGCATTTTTCTGAGCAAACAAAAGGAACTCTTCTGGTTCTGGAAAGATATTGAAATATATCAACAATATTATCTATTTCATAAAGTAACTTAGAGATATGAATAGGCGAGAGTACAGCCAGTCAACGTTTTGACTACTGATTGTTATTTTATTTAATATTAGAATTATCTGATCTTTCTTACCCGAACACGTAAGATTGTCTTTATTCAGTCGATAATGTGTAGGACAAGCACATCGGTAGTCGTTATTAGGCAGCGGAAGGCATAAATGTGAACAGCCGCCGTTGTCAACTCCACACTGATTTGATAATGTGTCTCTACCTCTATGGTACACTTTCAAATCGGATATGTAGTCTAGTTGTCTGTGGATTGCTTTTCGATTTGAACCATCTGTTTTCTTTGCTACTTCTATAAGACCTAAAATAGAATATAAGAAAATCTAGAATATAAGTTTAACTGTGGAAATAATACCCGTCTGTAATCTGTAAAAAAAAAAATACTATAGGGTGAACCAAAAACTATAACCATTGCGGTACCACTCTACAACAGCCGTATCCTGGAGTATAAGTAAATTATACAAAAATGATATACAAAATTACCTGTCACCCAATCACCCCAAAACAGTTTATCTCCATAGAGCGCCAACGCATACGGCATAGAGACGTTATTACTTAATACCCTTCTTCCAGTACCATTAAGGAACGCGTATTCTATGATAGGTGGATCTAGGGCTGCCCAATAAATATTACGCTTTTCGTAATCTATGGCCAAGGCTTGTACCTTGCCGACTTGGTCAAATAGAACAGTTGGAGAGGAACCGTCCATTGTAGCTCGTTTGATAGTCTTTGAGCCCAGCTCTGACCAATACATGTATCTAGAAAAAAATTTCGATTATATTATATAGAGCATTTCTTTCCGAGTCTAATTATCAATCAAATCCGTGTATTAAAATTTTGCTAAAGTCTGTCTGGTGAAAGCATGGTTGTTATTATATTTTTATTAGCTACTATTGAAAATCAATTACAAGGAATCATAATACATAGAGTCAAATCACATTAAAAATAACCACAACTATGACTACCACAATTACAATATAATATATTCTTTAATATTACAATGAAGTCCTTACTAGAGGAAAATTACTGAAGTACTATGATTCTAATAAATATTTTTAAAATTCATTTCCTCACAACCACACCACAACAGATTTAACGTTTAAATTTATGGGTCCACTAACCCCTTCCGCGGATCTAATACGATGCTCTTAGGTTTCTTGAGACCCTGCCATATGAGCGTGCGTCTGCTTGACCCGTCCAACCTCGCCACCTCTATTCTCTGTGTGGTTGTATCTGTCCAGTATATGTTCTGACCGGACCAGTCTATAGCTAAACCTGGAATTCAATACAAATCATATTACTTGGGATTTCTGTTCAAAGAGGAGATTGCAGCTAACATTCTTGCCACTATTTTCCGGAAGACTTGTGCTGCACTTGTTTAGGTGAGTGCACTTTTTAAGAATTGCAGTTAATGGAGATTTAGTACAGTTTTTCTTTATGTCATGTGACATGAAAAAAAAATGTAGTATGTTAATCATTTTATCACAATGATAAGATCGCATTGAGCATGCAAGATTTTGCTTTCTAAGTAATTGTAAGCAAATATTATAATAAGTTCTATGACATGAAGTCTTTTAGCTATTCATCCATCTTTTAAAAACTATATTATATTAGATTATATCCATAGAATTTGTATTAGTATAGAGTTTTATATGTTAGATATAAATATAGTAACCTATAAGGACATAGCATGGTTTTGAAGAGAAAAACTTTTTGACTTGTTTAAACAAAAACCAATTAAATGAAATACCTTCAACTGATCCCATCCATTCCAGTATCTTCTCCATATTAGCTGCGTTAATAGAGCAACGGTTAATTGTTTTGCTCCTGCTGTCTGACCAATATATCTTGGCACCTGATACATGGACTGCTAAGGCACTGTTACAAAAAAATGTTTTCAAAGTTAATAAAAGGTTTGGGAAACATCCAACTTGTTTTATTCTTTCATGAGTTTATTACACTTAAGAGATCAGAGATTGAAATATTTATGAACAAGCTAGATAATTGTGATATTTGTGGAAAACTCGGTACAAAATAAATAAATACACTTTCAAAGTAAAAACATGGTTATCTTATATTCACATGACAAACTAACAAAACTGACATATTTTAAAACTAAACAAACTTCTTTCTGCTTACTTGTAATAAGTCTAGTTCCCTCGCCTCACCTGCCTCACGAGGGTACCCTGGCATGTTGTGCTGTGCTTGATTCTCTAAATCCCCAAGCGCTCTATATCGACCCCCAAAGTTCTATGACGAGTTACAGAGAAACAAGTAATAGAAAGAAGAAACCGCTTAGTTCATTAATTCGTCCATTCGTTCATTCGTTCGTTCATTCATTAATTCATTTATTTAATCTAAAATAATATGCCTGTTCAGTATTAATAAATCATAGAAATATATTATGTCCAGGTATTCCTGAAATAAAATAACTTCCAGAAAAATTTTCTAGAAATTTCCGGAGTCTCCAGGAATAGATAAAAAAATAATAAAAGTTTTTTTATTCTCTACTAATTGAGATAAAATGTTTATTGCCAATATAAGGTTGTCAAAGCAAGGTTACATATGTAGTTGCAGGCAGTTCGATGGGGAGGTCACAGGTGTCAAGACCCCCTCCCTCCAAATCTTCTAAAAATAGAAGAAGATATTCTTAATGTTTTAAAAGTATTAAAATGTCCTGCTGCCCCTTTCATGACTACCCCTCTCCCCACCAAATTTTCGGTGACTCCAACCAGATTAATAGAAAGCCTACGAAAGAAGAATCGAAAGTCGCTTATGATAAAACTTTATGCCTCGGATCAACTAGGGGGCGTTCATTAATGGTGTTTATGGGAGTGAAGGAAGGGGGGGTCAATATAACGTCATTTTTTAATTTAAGAAACAAAGTGGAATTCCACTCGAAGTTTTATTTTGAATCAATAATATTTAACGGTTTTTTTTTAGTTTAAACTTAAAAAAAAAGTTTTAAGTTTAAACTTAAAAACTTGTACTGTTTTATGTTTATATTATTTAAGGGTAGATTTAGTGTACAATAAAGTTTCTAAATAAAAATAAATAAATAATTAAATCGTCAGCCTTAAAAAAACATTTTGAAATATTTCATGCTAGATTGGCATATAGTTGAGCTGAATATCATGACATGTCACCAGAGGAGGAGGAGGGAGGGTCGGAAAATGGACAAAAACTCCTCAAGTTAAGGGACGTCCCCTAATCAGTATAATTGTGATTGTATCGATATATTTCTGAATTATTATTCATATGAATCTTTAGTATCATCAGATTTCAGTACATTGTAGGAATCATACGGTTGTTCAGAATAAATGAAGTATGCAGGTTTACGATACCGTTAACATATAGAAAGGCATTTAGGAAAATTGCAACCACAATGAATATACTTTCTACTATGATGATCACTGAATATGCCCCATTGATTCTATCTGTGGACTTGTTTATATTCACGCTATTTTAATATTAATACAAAGTGGAAATTTTTTAGGATTCCGCGTTCAAGAAAAATGAACTATTGTACCTGTTTGTGAAGACTTTTTTTCTGATCAAACGTATCGCCAAGGGCAGGAAGGGCAGAATGGAAGGTGCTCCCTTAAATTTCTATCCACACCTCCTTGACTTGAAATAGTAAAAAAATCCAAGTTCTAAATGAACGCAATCAAAATATATGACCAATTCTCGTTACTCTTATCGGAATCAAAATGTAGTTCTTTTCGTTAATCCTACTATCCTAGCCTATCCCACTTCCTGCTATTATAAATGCGAAAGTTTGGAGGATGGATGGATGGCATTTGCTACTCTTTCACGCAAAAACTACTGAACGGATCATTCTGAAACTTAATAGTAATATAGCTTTTCTATAGCTTATGTATAAGTAATTCGTGTAATTTGCCTATATATAATATAACAATTATCAAATGGCTGCTACCGTACAACAACTTTACTATCAACAACTACGCGGGCGAAGCCGCGTGGGATAGCTAGTAATATGATAAATTTTAATATTAATATGATTAATATTCTATTTCTAAGCCATTATGTTCAAAGTTTGATTTAAATAAAAATCTAGGGGAAGATATGAATATAAAAAACCTAAAAGGTTGTTAGTAAGAATAAATATTTAAAAATATGTTAAATGATAGCATCATGAAGTGTACATACATACGACAGTCTAAATGCCTTAAACTTTTACGACACCGTATTCAATATCACTAACCTTACAGTGAGTACACTCTGTAGTGCTAACGTGTATTAGAAGTATATCAAAAGGATTTTATGTGATTTTCCAAGGTAGGAATGATAAAAATGTTGTACAGTTCTTTTTTTATATTGTAATTATGATGCTGAAAAAACTGATTTGAGTGAACGTTGGTAGCATTGCTAAAAACTAACCAAATAGATATCCCGCCATGACAGAAATCATGATTATTCCATCACAAGTATTCTAGCAGTATCGCTGAAGATTTTAGTCTAAAGTATAATAGGCCGGAGTAAGATTCTAGCAGTAGGCAGGCCGCATACTGCTGGTCTGCGTATAGACTATGATTTCTTTTATTTTTCTTTATTTACAATATAAACCTTGTTTTTGTGACAAAACGCGGTTTTACGACCTTATATAACTACACTGCACGGTAAAGATTATATTTTAATCTCTGATATTTTCATTAAAGTATAACGCCATCTAGTTCATGAGTAAACAAACTTTTATTGAACAT
>JAOPUB010109572.1:0-18422 GCA_027564055.1 Neptis clinioides
ATACTTACAATATCAACACATAATTAATATTTTAAAATAAAACTACCTAGTCGACCCGCTCTGGCTTCGCCCGGGTGCAATTTACCACGTATAATATTTAGATTATAAAAAACAGTTAATTTTCAAAATATCTTTGCAAAATAAAAATATTCAGACGCTTACGATAGTAAACATATTTTATCGTTATCTCGCTAGAACTCTGAATTATTCTGGGATAAAAAGTAGCCTATACGTTAATTCAGGTAATAAAGTAGGCATGTGTGCGAAATTTCATTGAAATCCGAGTAACCGATGTCGCCTGATTGGGTAACAAACATCTAAATTATAATATTCACTAATAAGTTTTGTAATCTTCACCAAGACACCTAGAACAACATACCGAATTTCGAAACAACATCTCGTCCAATACGAATGTGTGGCTTTATTTAGCATAGAAAATAAAAATTAAACTTCTATAGATATTTTTTTGCACCATCGTAGTAAGACACCAGTCTTAACTTGTAGGCTATCACTGCTGGGTACACCTCTGAATTTTCAGAGTTACGTGTTTTAAAAAATTAAATGCCACTTGGTTTTAATGTGAAGGAAATCATTGAGAGGAAACACTTCTGAGAGTTATTTAAAGAGTTTACAAGGGTGTGTGTGTGAAGTCTGCCAACACTCACTGAGTCCAAGTGGTGAACTAAGCCCTAACTCCCTTCCTCAGTACTCAGGCTCAGCAGTTGGCCATTAATAGGTTTTACTTATGCAGGTTCATAAGTTCTATTAGATATAACAAAAACAATTGAAAAATATATAAAAATAACAAAGATTGGAATACCATGTTTACTGTGAGTAAAAAATTTAAATTTGAAAAAGAATAGATTTGTAGTTAATAAAAAGACTTTTTACTATGGAATATTATATTTGAGTAATTTTAATAGTGTATGATACATTTCTTAACATTAACTTTATACATTTATCAGCGACACTATTAAATTTAATATTACGACCAAAACAACACCCGCTACCTACAATAAAAGATGCTCTCTCTATCGTACTTATAAAAATATTAACACATCTTAAAGTACGTGAATACACATAACTTTAATGGTTATCAATATTTCTTTTAACAATAATATTCACATTTTATTGCAAGGTTATATCATTTAATAAAAGGACACATCATTACATGTAACATAAACCATATACGAACATTCGTAATATTTATTTTAACGTTCTTTTAGAATTAAGTAATAAATTATTTTCTAAGTTTATCATATTTGAATATAAACTTGCCAACTTCCACACACTGGTGTATTGCACTATTATTATGTTTTGTGACATTTGAAAATCATAAGTAATAGATTTTGATTAATACATCAATGAGTGTTACTTGGCAACGTAAGATTGAACTTACACTAGATTTTAGTCTAATTTTAAACTAATTCTTATAATTTAAACGTAACTGATATATCTAGAGCTTCTAGACTTTAATAAATATATACCAATCTTGTTATCTATATGTTGTAATTTAAAAAAAGTTTTGGATGGTTTTACTAATGGCACGCTTTATCAGTTTTCGTTATGCCTTTAAGAATAAATAACATAATGTTACAAATATACCTGTATGTATTAACTGTATAATATATTGAAAACAAAACTGCGGCAAAGTCTTAACATTCCACACATAAATAATATAACTAACAGGGACTTGGGAGCCATCCATAAGTTATGTTGCACAAATTTCGAATTGTTATTAATGGCTCCAAATGGAGGTCAACAATATAACGTTTTAAGTAAGTTATGGACGACCTCTAAATTGATGAATTTTTATCAAAGTAGTAGCTATTTTAACTTACACAAAGGCGATGGCAAACCGCGGTCAATTAACCGATTAATTTATCAAAAAACTGATTTCTAGTTCGATATTTAGCAGTGAGTCAGTTTTGTACCCAAGAAAATCAACATGCGATTGTATAATAGAATTATTTAACATGGTGAATGTTCTCAAACATCTCAAAAGGAATAGCTGTTTCCATATCCTATTCATAATATTAAATATTTTTTTTAATAGAACAAATAATCTAAAAATCGAAAAAATTCATTTCAACAACTTTAATTATCTGGCGTATTAAAAAATAGTTGCATTAAAATAAATAAAAGTTCATTATTTAGTATTACGAATTTACACTTCATTTCAATCACATATGATTCATATATAATATATACACATCCAAAAAATAAAATACTATACACTTATAAATACCTCATTACTCCATACAAAACAAGATTTCAATAAAATCTCATACACGATATTGCAAATGATTTACCTGTATCTTGTTAAACCGCTCATTCATAAAAGACTGTTTTATTTGTGCCATTTTTAATGAACTACAAATCAATACCATCATTTTAATACAAGTACAATTTATCTTTCCATGATATTGTATAATAAAATTTGAAGTAATCCAATTCGACCTAAACCTAATACTGATCACAAAGTCAATCTGTACAGGTGTAATTACACTATAATGTATTGTAAAGAGTTTCCATTTCTTAGCCACTTATACAAAGTTGCCGTAAGGTCGATCTTCTACACAATCTGCGCCGAATACTTTTTTTATGTTACAAATATTTCTTCTCTAACACTGTAGGTAAGAAATAGGGAGGACAGTCTTTAAATAATTGTAAGAATTTGCGGGGGTAAAGCATTATTTTCAGCATAGCTCAGAACTAAATTACGGCAACAATCTTCAAAACTGTTGCGAGAAACCGATCAACAATTAAATAATTCGTCTTTTACCTTTTAGAGTAGTTTCATTTTATTTGTTGGCAAGTAATCACTACTACTAGATTTGCTATGCACGCAAGTCGAACAGACTTAGTATTAGGTTTTAACATAATTTTGGATCCGAACATGATGCGTATGAAACAACTTAATGGCAGTTTTTGCAAAGACAATCCGACGAATAATAATTACATGCGACTCTCAAAATATATTCCGTCGTGAAGTGGCCTAGACGGTAATTTAATGCTATTTAGTGAAAGCAGCGAAAACCGCCCACATGATTTCACAGGCGTCTTGTCTAAGAGCTTCAGCCTCGAAGTCCAGGTCTAACAAAGACCTGATGCGCCTGGTAGCTAGCTCGTAGTCTTCGTCAGAGAGAGGGGCGAAGGCGTTTTCAAGTACATCAGCGGAATGGGCGAGCATCAGCAGTGCCAGTGACCGCTTGTCAGCGTGCGCTACATCGACGATGGAACGACGCAAAGCTGCTTCTTGGACCTGAAATTTTAAATTCCTTTATTAAATAATCATATTAATTTTTAAAAATTCGGGTTTAATTGATATAATAATATATGTTTAATTGAGATAATAATGAGTGGTGTATTGTCATATAGCTCCTATATTCAATACACAATTGTCCCTTGACTCAACATATTTATATATTTCATAAACATGCCTACTAAAATAATGTGAAGTGAAGCCAACGCACGTCTCTAGTTATTTACAAAAAAAATTAAGATTTTTACCCCTAAGTTAAATTTATGTCTTATAAGTGGATTCAAAATTCATCCAACCCAGAAACTATCATAATCAAAAGAACACAATAAATTTTAAATAAATACATAAGTTATTAAAAAACGACATTAATAGAGACATAATAAATGATTGAACTGTTTTTAACACATTAAAAATTCAACCCTACGACAAAATATATTCTAAATAGTATCGAGTGTTTAATTAACATATATTTTGTGATAACATTTTCGCTTTGCATTTTAGATTAACCTCGCAAATTTGATGCGCTCTAACGAGGGCAAATGTGGTAGTCGACCTTTACTATATAAAACGTGTCTAAGGCTATATGGAAAAATATCAAGTTATATTTGATGTATGTCTAAAATGTGGAAATTTAAAATGTGGAACTTTCAGACAATGGATGAAAAATATTAAGCTGAAGTATTATTAGGAAAAACTTTAAGTAAGATAGGATGTCCATATTGAATATCATATCAAAAATATCATGAATTTAATCAAATAATACATCAATAATTACACATACTAGGCAAAACAATCTCAACGTGTGAGCACGTGTTCTATAAAATAAATTTACAAAAAAATAATTATACATAAATAATCCTCACTGAAATCATTCATAAGCACCATAATTATCCATACTAATACATATTATAAATGTCAAAGTTTGTATGTTTAGATGTTTGAATGTGTGTTACTAAATCATGCAAGAACAGCTGAGCGGATAAAATTTGGCACACAGATATTTTATAACCTGGATTAACATGTAGACTACTTTTTATCCCGGAAAAAACTTAGAGTTAGGGATGACGAAAAAATATGTTGTCGTCGGCGCTTTAATATTTTCATCAAGCAACAATATGTAGAGAAATAATGTTTATTGATATATAGATGTACTGGAACGTGGAAAATGCACCTGAGAGGAGCCGTGGCGGTTCAACTAGATTTAATAAAAAAAGACAGTTTACGAAGGATATTCTATGTAAAGTGTATCCCGCGATTGATCCGAGTATGCATTTTATGTCAAGTATGAATATTATATTACATTTTAAAAACTAGTAACCTGGAATAATGGTGTCTTTATCATATCATAAAAATCACTAAACCTGCACTTGTGTCTTAAGGAGTTGCCCGGTACTACCGGGCACCCGGTAAATGATAAAGACACCATTATTCCAGGTTACTAGTTTTTAGAATGTCTAAAATATATCATTAAATACATGAGGCCAAATTAGTTAATAAGTGGACAATAAACACATTAATGATAAGAAATTTTAACATTCTGAAATAAATATCAATTATCTTAAATTGTAATCATTTACCTGCTTGCTGTACCAATATATACTTTACACTTTATAATAATTAAGAAATAAAATCAACTAAGGCTGTACCATAGATATATTTCTAGATATAAATTTGATTAAACCACATTTACAACAAATATACATCAGTGAAATATTTTGTTAGATTGTTGAAATAATGTGATATTTTGTTATCAAACTTATTACAATGTCACAGATATAGTATTTTGTAATTGTGTAGTTGTTATAACTCTTTGAATTCACAAAAGTATCCATAATTCTAACAATTAATAAAATATCATAGCAAGGATAAATTAATGATGTAATTATAGAAATACAAGGGCAATTTTTACTAGAACCACTTCTCCTAAGATATACATTTTATTTAAAATTATATTCAATGAATGAGATTTTTTTTTTGATTGGTGCATAAAAAGTAATCTTATCAGTGTGAGTACAGGTAAGAAAACCATGCAACAATGACAGGCCAGACATTGATGCTTGATCACTCTGAAGGGCTTAGCCTTATCCTGGACACACAATTTTGAAGTATGCTGTGTTCAGCAATAATATACAACATCATGAAGTCTACCAACCCACACTAGGTTAGCATGATTGAATTAACAGGTTACCCGGCTTAACAGTGAGCCATTGATGGATACAAATGACATACCTTTTTAACTAATCGGCATTTGACAACATTATCAGTTAACGGATGGGTTGTCATATCAAATAATAGGAAATTCTGTTTTTCAGTTGTAAGTACTCCCTTCTCAACAAGGTTTTTAGCCAGCCTCTCTCGCACATTTTTCAATTGGTACTTTAGTTTCATTGGATTCCAAGTCTCACCTGTAAAAAAAGAAATAAATTCTCTACATTCTCTGTCTTCAGAACTTTCTAAATGTAAATGTGTATTCTAAAATATTTAATAAAAATTTATAAATTATTCAATATGGTAATGTTTATAATGTTTAAGATAATATTTCCTATACAATTGAATTAAGAGAAAAAGTAAAATAATGCTGTATCAATCTAAGCTTAATTTATGACAAGAACAATTCCAGACTTAATAAAAACCAGAGAGTAATTATTATTACTAATCCACTAAGTGTTGAGTTTGAAAGTAAATATTTACTAACGTGTTACCTAGCAATCCCAGTTAATACAACAAGTGATAGCTTAAGGGTTAAGACATGAATGACTTACCAAATAAATGAACACTTATGACTTTTCTAAGTGATGTATATTTTAAGCAAATATTACTAGATATGAATGGTAGAGGAAAACACCAAGAAAACTCTTGAGAGTTCTCTAAAGTTCTCAAAAAAGACTAGTTAAGTTGAACCACCCTCACTTAGCTGAGTATTTATTTATACTACATGTGCACCCTCCTTTTATCCCCTTAAGGGACGATTTTCTAAAAAATATTTTACACTTATATATTATTATTTCTACTATAATTTCTTTCCAATAAATTCAAAAATGGCAAAGTTTCATACTAACTCTGCAGCCCCGTTTTACTCCCTTAGGAAGGGAATTTTCTTAGTGCTCCCCTACATTATTAAAGGTGCACATTTTCAGGGTTCTAACCCTTATAGTTTAGGCCCTACGTTGCTCTATCAGTTAGGTTCTTTTTTATATATATAGTTTATTTGTTTTAAATATAGATTTTCTTTTATTTATTAACTTTGGTATTTATAATATCAAAATACTTCATTAACTTACTATATTACTAATACATGAGTAATATTTAATTTTTATTTTAATACAATATTTTTCAAGTTGTATGAGCAGTTGTAGTTCAATTTAAAAATAATTATGATAAAATATTTCTTGATTAATATACAGTCTAGTGAATGTCAAAATAAAAACATTTTATTTAACCCTGAATAATTATTAATTGATGGCTCTAAATTTTATCTGTTTTGGTGAATTCTCTAAATTAATAGCTGATGTATAGGTTGATTCTCAGTAATATATTGTCAATGTCATCATCATCCCATAGTAATGTATTATATGAACTTTAATCAACTATTTTATATAAAAAATATCAGTATAAAAACTAACCACTAAGATATTCTATCCAACTTTGCACTGTCTCGGGTGGATCAGTGTCCTTCATATGCTTCAAGGCTTCATCTAATAGCACATCGCCTGTAGGATTATCTGTAAAACAAATGTATACATGTAAAAATGACTAAGCATTTGACGTAAAGTGATAAAGTTGAATGGATATCTTATCTTAATTATAAGAATGTATATTCCAAATTAATTGTAACATTTTTAATAAAACACAAATTATTCTGTATACTAAGTGTATTATATTTTAATAGAACTGAACTGTTTTTCTAAATTAAAAGTAGCCTAAATCAGTCCCAATACCATCTATAAATCAATAGCTATCTGCCAGTGAAAGTTTCGTCCAAATTGGTCCAGCCATTTCAGAGATTATCCGGAACAAACAAACAAAATTTTAAAAAATATTGTTTTGGTGTATTGTCCCATGTATATATTCCAAATGCACTTAGTAAAAAGCTGAGACCTTAATAATATCAGGCACTTAAATTTTATCAATATGTATTGATTATCCTACAGGAACTTTTTTCTTTAGGGATAAAAAGGAGCCTATATATTAATCCAGGTTATAAAGTATGCCAAATTTTATTGAAATCTGTTTAGCTGTTTTCACACAATTGATTAATAAACATCTAAACATAGAAACTTTCACATTTATAATATTTGCATAATTTAGTCATGCCATTAATTAGTGATAAATGGCAATCCATATATTATTCCACATATTAAGCAAAGAGGAGGGTGTTAACAGTGGGATATTTTGTAGCAAGGTTAAGGACAGATATTGTGCTATGTGATCAAGAGATATTTTTTGGACATTAAAACAGTTAATGAATAGTAGCAATCCATACTTAATCAAAAAAGTTATGGAAATTAAATCAAACTTTGAGCCTATCATAACAAACGGAGTCGCTTCCATCTGTCCATATGTTTTTATTTTAAACATTACTAGATATATTATTTTAAAATATGTGACATCCCACTAGCAGTGGCCTCATATGTGACCAACATTGATAAGGATCATTGTCAAAAAATAAGGAAACTCATATGACATATTTTTTTTAGGGTTAGTTACAATAAAAATAATTTAAATAAAAAAAACAGTGCTATCAACACTGTAACAGTTCAAAGTAAGTACCTGATTTTACAATGACTTTTCTAGACAACAATCCCTTTCTTCTCATTCCAGCCCTTTCAAGTTCTACACGGCCTCTTAATCCCAATTCGATCAAAATACAGCCTCTGAGTCCACTCGATATACAGTCGTTCCAAAATGATGTGTAACCCTACAATTATGTACATTTATTATTAAAAGTGTCGGCTATCAAGTTATTTAGTTTTCAATATTTATTTTCTACTATATTACTTACTTCTTTATCCTTTAGTCCAAGTAGTAAAACCTCCTCCATGAGAGTTAGTCGGGTTTCCTTCGAATCGCCATCATCATAACTTTTATCGTTTTTCTTATCATCCACATCGTTTTCCTTGCTTCCATCAGAATTATTTTCTTTTACAACATTCCTTCGTTGTACCAACCCTTCGGTTCGGTTCATTTTAGCATTTATGTACTAGCAGCCAGCAGTTAGATGAAAACAACGTTCCCTACTTTTACAAACGAAAAGATTTTTGTAAACTAATCTTTGACGTTTGCCACACGACATAGGCTGAAGAAAAACATGGCCGATAAACAAGGGACCTGCGACTAGGAAAGCAAGCATCGATTTTTAAAAGATCGATGTATATATCGTTATTAAAACATTTTGCAATTCGGAAAATATAATGTTTGGTTAGTCTGTATTACTCTTGTGTTGTCGGATCATATTATCGTGTCAACTTGTCCGTTATGGGATTAGAGAAAAAATTAGGGTTCCGTACAATTGCAATAAAGGAACGAAAACGAATCTAAAGATCAGACAAGACAAGACAAGTAATAAGGGGCAATTACGCCCAACATTATATTTCTCTTATATTTTACAATCTATCACCTAACAAAATAGAAATTAATCGAAAACAAGTGCAGATAGTCGTGTAGTAAAACACGTATGTAGTAGATTAAGTATAATTAAAATTTAAAAAAATCTTTAATATTTTTTTACCAAAAACAAGCCTACCCGCTGGGCTAGGTCACGTACTTTTTCTGGGATAGATATTTGACATGGGTCGCTTATGTTTCTATATGCCTTCTAGCCTATGTTTCAAACCAACGCAATGCAATATTTAATCAAGTAAACGCCTCAGAAGGTCATGAGGTCTTGTATAATTTGGTACCCGGGATCTTCATCGTTAATATCCATCCATTATTGAAACTTGCGCTGCAGTGCGGGAAGCGCGGGAGAGGCATGAGCTGGTCAGGCAGGCGTTCGTATAAGCGGTCATTCAGGTAAGTGACTTTCGGATAATCGACGCTCTACTGTAGATACAAGTATGTTGTACAGATTTTAACCATAATTAACTTCACCAACTTCAAAAATTGAAAAATGTGTCTAACTTCAAACCTAATTAATCAGTTTAAATATATAATGTTTGAATTTTACTACTATGTATGGAATGCCTTATAGAAAAACTAATTGTGATCACTACAGTATCAATGCCCATATTAGACAAGAATGTAACATTCAACATTTTAATTTCCTATGCCTTAGTCATAATATGATTTTATAATTTGTTTTTATTCACATAATATTTTTTTTTTATTCCCAGACATGATAATACGGCAATATACATAATAAAGAGTAAACTTACCTCAGTATCTAAGTAGCAATTACTAAAATTTAAGTTTCACTTTATTTATTACCTTCGTAAAAATTGTATTTACATGTTTTCCATAGATAACTTATACAATATAGGAAATCGATTTTTAACGTCTACATGTTGTGGTCATCACTAACTTAGCATTTCAAAACACGGGCAACACTGGTAATGTCTATTTGATAAAAATAATAGACAACATGTCATGTTGAGTAACTTTAATTAACAAAAAATGAGAATCACTTTAATAGTAATTGGTACTTATAATCTTTGAATCACGTTATACAATTATGTTATTAATATTAGACTTTGATTCAACATATTTGATCGAGTGAATTGAGATGGACAATAAAGTTATAAGCGTACACTTTTCTAAACATGGAAAATGCTGGACAGTGGATTGGTACACTTGAACATTAGTACTTATACCCACAGATCAGTGATATAGTATCCATGTTCTAGTTGTTGTGTAAATAAAACTCAAAGTTTCTATTATTTTATTCAAAATAAATCTGGCAACATTGGTTTATAGATAGTTTAGCATGTTCTGTGTACGATAGGCAACAAAGATTTGTCAGCTGATTAATGTGATAATTACCTCAATACTTTTAATTTTCTTATAGATTACCTCACAATGCACCACATGATTACCCGCGATCTTAAATTTTTCTAATATCATAAATGTGAATGGCTGAACAGAAACTTAAACTTGATTAACACATAGGCCCTAAAAAATTCACAAGTTCCGACGGAATAATAATAAAATAAAATGCCTTTATTTTTATTACGTGAAGGAGACCCGGCTCAGCAGTGGACCTTCGATGCGCTGTGATGATGATGAATAATAAAATTTTATTTCGTGAGATAAGCGCCTGTAACAATATAAGTATTGAATATTAAAAGTTTTTTGATAAATCTAAGCAGTTCACATTGTAAATTGCACTATAATATAAAAGTCGATATTATATATAAAATTAGTAGATAGAATAAAACTGTTATTAAACAAAAATTAGAGGATGTAACATTCTATGTTTATTATTAACATTATAACTGAGTGCTCTCGTCGTTGAACTAGTATTTGTGATACTAGTCGACCTCGACCGAAGTTCGAATGATAATAAGTATAAGGTTTAAAGTTATAAATCAAAGCTAAAAATTAAAAACTAAATTATTCACTGTTCTACAGCACGGCCTCGCTTCCCTAAGGTAACGTATTTAAAAGAGAATCATTTTTTCGTAACACCAGATTTAAGCGATATAGGTAAATCAAAAGATTCCATCTTTTTCGTTCACCGAAACTGCGTACAGAATTGGATAATAGCGAAAGGGAGTCTTCTTTAAGAGAAGAGTACCTATGTCAAGTGTCAAAAATGTATTACAAAAATTATTATAAATACGTAAAACTCGACGAGCGTTATACTTTTGTTAAATGGAGACGAGGTACAAGTTTAATATTTTATGGGAGAGGTGACGATATTCATCTAATCGTTTATTTAATAAAACTGAAACTAAGGGTAGACCGGACTGCGAAAGTGTTTCGTACTGACGGTAGTTCGCTGATTCTTGTATACGATGACTTGAGCTTGCCCGTTGTCGCGTCGTTGTATTGCGTGATTCTCACGACGCTTGCATATTTGGCCTTAGGTATATAATGCTTGTGCAACATAATATAAGAAACTAAAAACAATAACTCTGTAGTCACCAAAGAATGACTGTTTGCCAAAAACAGAGTTATTAATAACTTGTTTATTAAATATAACAAGGTTTGGTTTGGTAGATTAGGTCCTAATATTTTTGGTTTATAAGTTGCTGTTTTAGCGTGGTAATAATAAAAAGATGGAAGGATGTAAGTCCTTAATATTCTAAGATTAAATACTAGTACAATTAATGTGTTAGTTAAGTTACGAACAGAATATCGTAACAAGAAATATGAGAACTTATGAGAAATAAAAATTTTATGAAAATAATATGATCTCTGTATAATTTTAGTAAAAAACAATGAATTATATTGCATTAATAAATTAACTAGATAAGATTATATGCATTATTGTAGGATAAATTTTAAGTAAAGCGTTAATTATTATCACCCACTGATAGGAAAAGGCAGTCTATAGTTTATCAGCTGAAGAAAAACAACGCGTGTGTGCAGACTAAGTACACTCGGTCTTCTGCACGGTCGTCCGTCTAGTGTCTGTGCTGCCCAGTGCTGCCTCCGTGCCTCGTATTGCCCCGTGTTCGCGAAGATACGCCATGGATGCGGATAGTGAACGGAAACAAGACACGATAACGGTATGCTAAGTATACTAAACTGTACACTCATACTATGTATGTATGTATTAAATATTATAAATTGGTCGATTTATCGATTTTGTTATTAAATCATTTTTGATCTAAACTAAACATAAAATAGATGTTTAAATTCTACACGCTGCCGTCCTCTGCCAATGGTGAACTTTACACTGTAAAGTGGTGTGATAGGGCAAATCGCCAGTTGGCTGGCGTACTTGCATCGTCGCGGTCGTTGTTTATTCGCAATATATAATTTTCGCATTAAATGAATTAATATAATTTTGCCGAATATTTTGTTGTTCAGATTTTATTCTTCAAAAATATTTCATAATATCGTAAGAATTATGTGATACTAAAGTGTAATTTAAGTGCAGTATACCAGGAAAATTATTGAAGACCATTAGTCATACGAATATTACCGGTAAGATCATTTTCCTGAAAACAAAAATTACAGTTTTAACTGTTTTCACTCACAAGCTCTCGAATGTGATATATTTACATAATAAATTATTTTCATTAATTATTATGTAAATACATCTTTTCATTTTTACACTCTTTATCAGTTTACGTACTTACCTCGTTCGTTCGTATTAAAGATGATCGAATACAGTCTTAGATTAGAATTTTTTTATACATCTTTAGTATATTTTATCATAGTAAATGTCAGATAAGCGTATTACACTCTTACTACACAGTATTTATTTTATTTTTGTTTACCTTTATCAAAATGCACTTTTTACCTTTTGGGCCCTAAACTCGATTTGGATATACCTATTTTATCAGTCAAACAGCGTAGGTGTATAAAGACTATAAATAAAATATAAATTTCCTCAAACAGAATGTACCAGTTTTTAAGTTGACATAAAAATATATATATTACTCATATTTTTACCTTTGTGTGAAACAAAAACTATAATATATCTGTTTTGACTATATATTCGAACGCATTGTTTTACATACTATTTTGGTCGTCAAAAGCGCGCGGTTAGATACGTCACTTGATCGAACTGTCGAACGATACCTTTGACGAACCCGTTACGTCCGTTACACGGCCGCATTTGCCGAAAACACGCTTATTTGTTTACATCACTGATACTCAAAGTCTATATCAATCCCGCCATGATTCACGTGCTTCATATGAACGGAAAAACAGAATTATGTCCTTTAGTGAAAATAATAGACTGTATTAAATAGAAAACAAATAATTTGTTATTGTTATAAAAATACAATAGAATTTGTAAAATAAATAACAGCTATGTTGGGGATCGCTGTGACAAAACTTTCAAGTCAAGTCACTACTGATTTCTGAAATTTCAATCATGAAATTTCATTTTCAATAACTTGTAAATCATGACTCGCCATTATTCTTAACATTCAAAATATTATCTGAAATGACGTTTATCAATATATGCATTATTTGTCCTTACCGTATGTAACACTGAATAATGGCAGTTATTGTTGTCTACATCTACACTATTACATAAAGAGCTATTATATGATTGTTTGTATTTTTGTATGTTTGTTTCGAATAGGTTCTGAAACTCATTAAAAAGATATGGCCATTTAAGTGTCAGAAAGTAGCCATTTTTTTTAATTGGAGATTATTTCTAAAAGTACTAAACTAATTTTGATAATTCTTTCACCGAGAGGAAGCCACACTATGCCAGAGTGATATAGGTGGTGTAGTGTTGCCATACTTTGAAATCATTAACTCATCGCCATTTTGTTTTTTAAATTTTATTTTAAAAAGTTAGCGAGAAGCAACTACTACAATATTTCTGATGAACAGGGGCTGTCAGTGTTGCCACATGAGACGGTTTTTTAATAAATAAATTGATCGTTGAGATCGGTTTGTTCGGTTCGCAACGCTCATCCTGATTGACAATGTAGGCATATTGATTTTAATTTTACTTTTAATACCCGAAGCGAAGCGCGGGCGAGTCCGCTAGTTTTCAATAAAACTAGTTTCCTCATCTTCCTCAATGGTAGTTGTTAGACTGACAACAAAAAATACATATAAAGTTAATTATAATAATAATTTATGCTTCAGAGTTTTGTTTAAATTATATTTGAGAAACTACTAGAAATATAAAATATGTTTAAACACAACTTTATTACTTGTTATTTCTTTTAAATTTTACTTTACTTAAAACAATATTTTTATCCAACTAACATTGTACTACTTCTCTATCTGTATCTGACATTATAACCCGAGTTCCTTTGGGATATTAATAAATATATATTTACTATCGTACTGTTTTTTTTTTATAAATCTAAGTATTATAACGTGGTAAATTGTCAAATTTCTAAAAAACATATGAAACGGATTTTCATTTACATTTTAATTAACGTTAAACACGTGCGATTTTTTTATTTTTATGGATATAGGAATATCCAAAATATATATGAAGTGTGTTTGTTATTCCAAATTACCAGCTTATTCAATGTGTACCTATATCAATAAGAGAAATCTAATCCGCGAAACAAAGTACACCTCAGCGAAGCAAGGGCGATTTAACTACTTAGTAAATATCACACTACATATGTAATTTATTTCATGTATAATTATTGTAAGTTATATTAACATAATATGAAATATATATATAATACGGTAAGTCTAATGAAAAATAATCGTTAGCTTTATTAATTTCAAGTAAATATTTATTAATTTATATTCCATTTTTTATATATTTACAGTACATTAAAATTACAATATTAGTATCTAATTACTTTGAGTGTATATAGCAGTTTAATACAAACAAAAACATACTGATAAAAATTTATTAATTTAATGTATTTTTAATGCAAATTTGAAATTATATAAAAAAAAATCCATTTAAGCAATTTTCCTATATTTGGGGTATAAAATGTTTCTTAACTAAATGATTATAGTTCTTATAATATAATTAGCAGACCCGCCCTCGCGTCGCTGAGGTGTATGTTTACGTTGAACTCAATTTATTTTGTCTTAAACAAAAGTAGACTAAATGATCAGCGAACTGTCAGTGAAAGACCCGTTCAAATCGGGCCACTTGATTCAGAGATTAGCCCAAGGCATCAGATTATTGAGTATTCCCTATTGGCTTCGCTAAGCATTTTATTCGCATGGACATTCATAGGTGGTGGGAGGTAAAATACCGTGATTCCAAGCAGGGTTCGTAAATAAGTCTTTATTACCAACATTAGAAGACATCACAAAGTTGTGGACAAAAGCGAACGTATCTTTTTCAACTCTACCAAATTCTCACCGATCATGGGTATCATAAATCTTATTTACATATATTTAAAATTACAGACAATGAAATTTGCCCATGCGACATCTCTTCGACCCAGACTATTACTCACTTGCTCGAGGACTGTCCTAGATTCGATCAGCCCAGAATAAAACACACTATCAACTACGATTTTGAGGGTGTCCCCCCTCCTTGCGTTTTGACCAAGGTCAAGGAGCAGGAGGACTCTTTAAACTTAAAGAGTTTCAAGTAAATATAAAAAATATGTACATAATGAAAATTGTGGTATGTTAGATCCTTTCTATTTCGTTTTACTTATATATAAAAAAAAAATTAAAAATATGATTCTGATCTATTTTATTAGCATTATCATTTATTTACATTAAGAATTTCAGTATAGTTGGCGATCTTATTTTCTATTATTGAATCAATATTGTTTAACATTGTAAACAAGTTTTAAGATTACCACAATAGTAAAGTAGGTATTATGCTATTGGCAACCTTATTGTATTGTGTAGGCCTATTGCCGTATAAAATCGCGACATTGGCGGTCCCATGAAATTCCTAGGAATTAGTTCTATTTTTAAAGCCTCTCGTAACATCTGCAATTTCTATTTGAAATCCATCTCATTAAAGAAAAAATCCGTTTAGCCGCTTTCGTGTAATTGAGTAACGAACATTCAAACATACAAATTTTCACATTCATAAAATTAGTAAGATTTTGTTATAGATGAATTGAAATTAACTCATATAGTTTAAAGATATGGACAACGGAAGAATCATTTTTAATTATAATTATGAACTTTGCTCAAGTATTCATTATTTATGCAAATAACTTACATAATATAATAATCTACGCTTATTCATGTTGAATTATATTATTGTAGTCGTATGTTATGTGGAAAAAAGTATTCAATAGAGATTTAAACAGTACAGGTACAAAAATAATAAGAAGATATTCGTGTTATCTCGCTAAAAACGTTTATTTGTTCATCTACTTACTTAATAGAATAGATGTTTATAATTCACCATGACGCGTTATACCCAAAAACGGATAAGATTTGTGCAGTCTTACATTTACAAAATATATCTAATTAGCCGTCCCGCC
This sequence comes from Neptis clinioides, assembly GCA_027564055.1. Taxonomy (NCBI): domain Eukaryota; kingdom Metazoa; phylum Arthropoda; class Insecta; order Lepidoptera; family Nymphalidae; genus Neptis; species Neptis clinioides. Next base: position 16,276 of record JAOPUB010109572.1, read on the forward strand.
CCGGCTTCGCACAGTTCTAATTTAACACGTAGGGCCTTAGAAATTTTCAACATATTTTTATATAAAAATATTCAAATGCTCGATAAATATTTTATTATTATCCCGGAGGAACTATATAACTTTTCGGCATAAAATGTAGCCTGTGTATCAGTCAGACACATCCAGGTCATAAAGTTTGAAATTTCATCGAAATCTGTTCTTGTGTAATTGAGTAACACACTTGTGTGATTGATCTTTTTATCCCGGAAAAGCTTAATAGAGTTCCTTCAGCATAATCATAAAGAATATTTACTGTTTTAAGCGCCAAAATATCTTTATTTATTTATTTTCAACTGCACCTGTGCGAAGCCTTGGGCGGGTCGACTAGTAAAATATTACATTGAAATTCCACAGTTTTGCTTTTAAACTGGTGGAATAATGAAAATATGAAATAGTTTATCCGTAGGATTAAAAGACAATACATTTAATACATCTTAGACATTATTTTAATTTATCATGACAAAGCCTTGCAACCTTAAGCCGACATATTTTATTATTTTCTTATCTAGAAGCTTAGTAGAGAGTGTATTACTGATCAAATTTTATAAAAAACATTACTCATTCAATAATTTTGGATATATTCATTTTTGCGGATATGTGATATTATTATAGTATACCTACCTAGCAACCAGTTTTTGCGTTTGTTTCATTGACTAAGTTAGAAAACAACTAAACAACCACATTCGTATTTACTGGTAAAAGATATAAAAAGTGTTAATATGAATGAATTTAATATGAATACTAAATTATTATAAAACTGTTGTCTTCAAGATATTGAACTTGCAAGTTTCTGTCTTTCCTGATCAACTATAAAATCATTTATTATTTATTATCAGATTCTACGATTAATCAATAATCAGGCGGTGCTTGTGAAAATGCTTCTCCGCACCAACGATGTAATAAAATTTATTTACTTTATCTTTTTAAAATATATACATCATCATAAAAACGGTACTTTTATTTAAAACATACTCTATTTTAGACAATTTTTAAGTGGGCATAATTTACATTTCATATAATTAAGAATATTCTGTTTTCTTAATATACAAGAAACAAGAAGAATTTATAGAAATAAATATTTTTTACTGATTTGCAAAAAAAGTCCTTGTAACTTACCTTCAAATTTGGGATATCAATTCTTGTTCTCCTAAATCACAAAGAATAATGTTTAGTACAATATGTTCTGGAATAAAGTAAGTATATTAAGCAAACTCTATTGATCTTTTTTATATATTAACAAAAAGGGAATTTTCCATCACAAAATATTTTTATGCTAATGGTGAAAATAAAACTCTTGTAACATTGATTTAAAATGTCGTTGATGATACACAGAGTGACTTTGACAATAGAGGGGGGTATTATTACAGCCTTGAAGACATTATTGTTGCAACTTTTTTAAATGTGTTTGAAATCCAGGAGTGTCCGTCAGTTACTACTGAAATTTTGTTCTTAATTTTAAAAGTAGGTTAGTAATTTTTCTTGTGATGATACAATATTACGGTCGAAGGTCATCTATGTATAGATAAGAAGTGATATAAACTCGGAAGAAAATAATTATATTAATTATAATTTATAATGCATCTGATCAATAATTTGTTTACTTGCAAAATTGTATTACATACTTAGTCATTTTATATTATTTAACAATGACGTCAATTCGGATTCTTAAACAATTTAGATAAAACAATTGCCGGTTTATATCATTAAGATAAACATTTATCTTACGTAATAAATAAATGTTAGAGTTATAAATTATAATTTTTACGACTAAATCGCCTGTCCAAAACAATAGATATATTTAACCTTTCGCACGGAAAATATCCCCCAGTAGTACGAATATACGGAATATTTAACATCACTATCAAAATTAATGACATCATAATTTTATTATAAAATTTCAAATTGTTATTTTACTGTCTTATACGCGAAATAAACGTGTCAAACGTGAAAGTTTGCATGTTTGTTACTTGTTTTATGATACCATGTTTTATGATGAGATGGGTCAGGAATACTACAGATTGTATTAAAGAGGGTTGTAGTAGTAGTGAAGTTGTAGATAATACCATTAATAATTACAGATCATAGATTATATAACATAGATTATGCAA
>JAOPUB010109573.1:0-12441 GCA_027564055.1 Neptis clinioides
TAAACCAAGTAATTGTAAGTGAATTTCTATTCCCTTTTATATTTAAATTATCCTTTGGCATCTTGTTCTGCCATAATAAGTATTCATAACAAATTAACTGATGATTCATTTTTTACTAATCTCGCATCGTTCTCATAGAAGTTATGAGAATAATAATATTATGCAGAGATGAATCTAGTAACAGTCATTTGTAAAACTCTGGAACTGGCAAAATGAGAGTGAATGTATTAGACAGTTGTCGCACTGCCAAGCCAACTTATTCTGTTGGGTAGATGAACAACATGAGTGGCATCAATATCTACCATAATGTCACTCCTATTGCACTGTAATAAGAACTGCGCTGTGGTTACGGATGCTCTCTAATGGGGGAAATATCACTGGGACTTGCAATTCAATATTCATCATTTTTCTCTCTCAGATTTCATAGAAATGACATTTCACTTTTGCAGAAAATATGAATTATTGTCAATATATAATATTACTCAATAAGTAGTTGACATTAACACTAATTTGTAATTAGAATCTTACAGATTGTAAGGAGAAATCAATTCCAAGATATACTTACGGTCTCGTCGTAATGTTGCGTGTGCAGTGCAGTCGTACTGCCCTCTCTGGAATTACATGGTGATGAATGTCTTCTAGAACGCCGGCCCTCCTCTTCGTACTCCTTAGCATAGAAAACATTGGTTATTTTAAAATTATAAAAACGACCAGCAACAATGGCTACTATTTAGATAACCATACGTGCATACACCAAGATATAAGATACACCGTTCACATCTCATGCAGGAAAGAAAATTAATAAGCACTCAAGGATAGGACAACACGTTCAAGAAGGCTAGGACGTTCAAAGACCCACTTACTTTTGAGTGCCCTATACACTAAAATGATTTATACCTAAAACTATGAAAAGTTTTAAAGGTGAACAACAGTGTGAAGCAGCGGAACACCGCGACCAGACTGAAGGGTGAGGGATGATCAAGAGTCTCGACCGTTCAATTGATTTTTTCAGCTATTTTTGTATGGCATAGTTTTCGTAGTCTTATAATATCTATTTTATACATTTTAAAACATGTGATTTACATGTTAAATGTCTTGCAAAAACTAAAAAGTTAAAAGCAGCTAAGTCTCCAATGTAGCATTTAAGTACTTCTTACATATTATATAGTAGCATTGTAATCGACTTCTCATAACTTTTCTTTAACTTTTTTTATACAATAATTTAATATATAAAAGTTACCAAAATTTGATTTTTGTATTACAATTGCAAAAAGCTCTTATGGTATAAAGCTGAACTATATGGATTTTTTAGATTTAGTCAAAATCATCAGTTGATCTCTATCAAAATAAATTACATCATCAGCTGATCTACCAAAATAAATTACGAACACATATATAGTCTGCCACCAGGTCCATTTATGAGTAGCCTTGGTTTAAATATATCCTCTTATTTACTTATAGTTGTATAAGGATTTATATTACTGATTGGCCAAACTAAACAACGCTGTTAGATATTACGATAAGATTATAGAAAATGTGTAGAATAGTTTATTGCTATCATGTACATCTCCCCAGTCTATAAACTAGTAATTAAGAGTTACTTTCTATCACATAGAAAAGAATAAGTACTTTAGTTACCCACTTTAGTTGTAATTGCCTTAAATATCAAAATGAATGTATAAAATAAAACGAGCTTTGAATTATAAAATCTGGAGAAATTATCATCGAGTTTCATGTAAATCTATTATACTAATTATAATTTAACTATTAATTATGTGTAATTCGTATGCAATATACAATAGATGTAATAAATAAGTACATTAAATTGATTTGCTCTGAATACTTTAAAAGAAATAAAAGTTATTTTTAGAAGGTACACAATTGCAGTTCTACAACAAACAGGCACTTGACAGCAATATCGAGGCTTTGAAAGTCCAAATTAAAATTTGTATCTCTCATAACTTCAAATATACGTTCTTTTTTCTTTTGTATTGTACATATATTATATGTTCTACATAAACAAAGTCTTAGAAACTACGAACCAATTAACAAACTTTATTATTATATAAAAGGTAAATGTATCTACTCTCGTTATTAAGTAAGGAAACTTGGTACAACTTCATTACGCATGATGCGTAAATAGGACGGCAGACACGTATATCACAATTAAAGTATAAAAAATAATTTAGAGCTGTATTAACAACAACAATGTACCTACATAGTTCTTGGGAATAGAAATAAATCTGACCAAACAGATATAAAATAATTTATATAAAATAATTTATATAAATTAATCAGCTTCAAAAGGCAATAATTATATAAGATATTTTAATCCTCAAAAACTTATACTACATTGATTCTACAATAGTACTTAATGAGTTCGTAGCAATGGACTTTTTAATTTATTGACAATGACTGCTCAAAACTTTTATAAATATTCCGTAGCATAAAGAAATTAAAATCAATGAACTAACATTCGAAAATGGAATGTATAGTTTTTTCTTGAATGTTTTCAAAATCTCTTAACTTTAATAATCAACAAGCAAGTAATTGGCACCACACACCCATCATCTTATCACCTAAACCGTGGATAATAAGAAAAACAAGTCAGCTTTATGAAAAAAATTGTTTCGTTAATCTATTGAAAAGTAACAGGTAAAGCAATGTTAGTCTACCTTTGCCATGGCATGTATGTCCAGAGGTATATAGTCGCGGAAGGCGACTCGACGCCGTCGTCGCGACATAGCGTCCGACCGGCCGCGGTCGCCGGGCGCGCGACTTGCCGAGCAAGCGAGCACTGACGTATACACCCTACACTCTACAGCACCCCATCACGCTGACTTACGCGCAAAAACAAAAAAAAATCCCGCGCATATGTGCTTTTTTCATTTGAATTGGGAATTATTTAGACACTGATCACGCTATAACTCGTCCAGTAATAGAATATTTAAGGAGTAATCATTTGAAATATATAGCGAATCATGTAACGCCTGCCTGCCTTTCGCTTCGGGTGTTTAATGTAAAAGAGATGAGTGTAGCGCAATCGAACAAACTAACTAACCCTTGTATCTCACTGGAACTGTACTTTTTTTTGGGGTGGGACTTCCTACTAGTCATTTGATAATTAAGGTTACAAATTTTATGCGTATAAAATGTCTTTTCGATATTTAAGGTTGTGAATATTACCCTTGTATCCCACGGGGACTGTACTTTTGTCGGGATAAGTAGTATCTCATGTGATAACCCAGACTACAAATTGGGGTACAAAATTTCATTCAGATCTATTAAGGTATATAAATATTAGTCATCTATCCCACAGTAATTATATATTTTTCCGGAAAAAAAAAGTTTTATTTTCTAAGTCAGCCCATAAGATGCTTGTATGCCAAATTTCATGTAAATCGGTCCAGCCGTAGCGTGACGTACAAAGATACAGACAGACAGACAAAAATTCTGAAAAAATTTTTTGGTCTCTATCGGTTTTCCTCCTGCATTAAAATTTCTGAGATATCTTCTATATGTTTGTTTATGTACGGTCATTCAATACCTTACATTTTTATTAACATGTATAGATTTATGGTATAAGGTACATCCGTCTGAGATAGCCCACTTTATAAATTTCATACTTTAAGAATGTTTGGATGCTTTCATAGACAAAACTGCAAGTCCACATCAAATGCACGAAGCCGCTCTCTTTGCTCTGGTTGACAGTTTGTCAGAGACGTTTGCACATGGCATAACGTTTACGTGGCATAACGTTTATAACCTCATACTTACAATTTTTTTTTATTACTTTAGTGAAACAAACATTTTGCGTATTTGTTTTGTATTATAAGTTATTTCGGGTTATTAACATTTTAAGAAGGTAAGAATTGTTTTTATTCTTCAGTTATTTTGAACTAAAATAAGTAATACTTGTTACCAGGTAAAGTTCCTATAAAGGCCTACCACACGTGTTCGTAAGTTAGGCGTTATTAGGACCGCCCAAAAATCTATAAGATCTCAAATATTGTTATGTTTTACTTATAAATTAATATTATTTTTTGTTAGAGTTTATACATTACGGAATAAATATCGGGCCATCATAACCTATGTTTTTAAAAATTGTTGTTTTCTTAAAGAATTTTATTGAGGTATTTTGATTTCCTTTATTCATTTTTTCGCAAATAAATGGGGAGTATTGAATAGTAGTTTGTTTTTATTAATTATTGCAACTTTTTTTTTATTTTAATATTGCAAAATAGCCATATGTACTTCTTCTACTCTTGATTCGTTTTTCTAATAGATAGAGTGATTCAAAAGGAAGGGTTACATTTGTAGTACTCATAGTTAAACCTTTTGTAAAATATTATATATAGCAAAGAAGAAAGAAGTGCAGATCGCTAGTATAGAATAACTAACATTAACGCACAACCCAAACAACTGCGGTAAGAAATTAGGAAGGATTTTTAGATAATAGACTCCCCAGGTACACTAAAATAATATTTTCACCAAACGGGGGCTGAAAGTTTTTGCACAAAAATCTTATCTTATTTTTTCTTCTTATCTTATCTTATTTTGAATAATAGAAGTACACTAATAAAATATTTTCACCAAAAGTGGGCTGAAAGTTTTTGCACAAAAATCCGTTATTTATATGTTTATTAGATTAAATTAGATTATAATTGTAATTTTAAAAAATAACAGAGTGTTTGTTTAATGTAACCGATATTTTGTCTCCTAATAAAATGTAATGCTTGATTAATTGCGACAGCGAGCGAGCCAAGCGAACCAAAAGCGAGGGGACTAAAAAAATAACCAAAACAATAAAGAAATTGTTAAACTACAAAGAGGTGTGTGTAAAACCTCGGTAAGTACGGTATACAAGGTAATTTAATAAGTCTTTTGTCCTAAAGAAAAAAGGCTATTAGTTTAATAAGGGCGCACCTCTGCGTTCGTTAACCCTTGAAATAAGGGAGTAAGCCCACTTATCTTAATGACACATCAAAGTCGTGACTCGAGGCTCGAATCTTGACGTCATTTGGAAAAGTTACATTTTTGGTCAATAACAGTTTTAATTAATGTTGGGATTTTTTAAAATAAATTGTTCTTTTAAATTATACATATAATGATAATTAATAGACTGTGATATTTTTTAATATAAGAATTGAGCTATTTAACTTGTTCGATATTTTTGGATTGGATTATTGTTGGTATTTTTGTTTTTGTCCTAGAAAAAAACGAAGAGTAAAAAAATTTATTGCTAAAATGAAATTATATGTGAACTTAATTTAAATTAGAATAAAAAATCCAATGCAAAAGCTAAAATTTAATAGAAAAGGAAACACAATCTTATCTCTAAAAAGACGTTTCTGTTCAAAACTTTTTAAAAACGTTTACTTTTTTTTTCAAATATTTTATGCGATGCGAAGCGTATTAACGTAGTGCTCTTGAATCTAAACCTCAGACGGTCTACGACGATGGTATAAACATAAGGAAACGCTTTAAAGCTACTTTATTCTTAAACTGCTTTATTTTATAAATACTTTTTACTATTTATATAAATAGTCTTACACTTTCTTACGATAAATTATTTCTAATGAATAAAATCTCACTAAACAGATATTTTAAATCAATTTCGAAACGAAACTATGTGATATTGTAATACTTACCATAATTTAACTTATTTCATATATTTACACTTTTTTCCGTACTATTATTTTTAATAATCATTTTTAATATTACTCACAAAAATCAGGATTAATTTTGACTAGTTTATTTCAGAAGCTTAATTTTGCAAATGAAATGCATTACTAAATTTTTTAAACATAAATAATATCGATTTAAGACAATTAGAAGCAATTGTAGTGGTTTTCTCGACCACAAAAACATATTGTGTATGGGCTCGTCCGGGATTTGAACCCGGGACCTCTCGCACCCGAAGCGAGAATCATACCCCTAGACCAACGAGCCGACACAGAGGGGATGGAAAATGAAGATCTAGTCTAACGACAGCATCAATTCGATTTCATAAAATTATTATTATTATTTGTGAATAACGATAAAACTTCAATAAAAATTAAAATAATGATCAGATATGGATTCTTTGAGGTGGTTTTAAAAAATATCTAGGAATAAAACTAAATTCTATTCTAATAAGTAGTTAAAGAAGAAGAAAGTATAGTTGGCCGCTATTACCGGTTAAGAGTTTTCAATAGTGCCAATTTTATGTAAATTATAACATGTATTAAGTAAGTAAAGTGTCTACGAAAAAAAATCAAAATTTTGCCAGATTTACCTCTTTTAGTCTCTATGTAAAAGGAAATAACGGCCACGATTGCAATTTTAATGAAATACTACATCTAGCCGTTATAAACTCATGCAGAATACGTGAATTACTGAAATTCAGTGGTTGTGTCGAGTTGCCACTCATCTACATATTATGAGTAGGCACTTAAAACCAAGACGAGGAACATTTTAAGTGCAAATAGGCTGCCAATACTATTATTTGAAAAAAATGTAAGAAGTATGTACTTATTGCAAAGTTTCGATCGTGGTGAGCACGATTGAGAATAATTAAGAGCACGATTATGTAAAAAAAAGCGAACATTTTAATCTAAAGGAAAATGTGTGTTGGTTTGCAAGTGACCCCACGGTACTGATCAAAAAAGGCATAGAAAATGTGTCACAGATAGTATGTTAAAGTGAAGGTAATTCTGGCAAAATCACCTCGGGAGGAGGGTCCAGCTCGTCGTCCGGCGGCGGCGGGTCCCCAGCGCGCCACGCGCGCCCGCTCCTGCCCCACACAACACTTGGTCATATATTATACATAAACGATCAAATATAAACAAAATACCTATATTAATATACGAAACAAGCATCCTCAGCATATCAAAAGTATATCCTAAATCATTTTAACGCAGTGCTGAACCTAAAACAATACAATATGAGAGCGTATAATAATATTTTTAATAACAAGGTACTCTATTTCATTAGGTATTTTTGATGACCCGGTATAAAACAATGAAACCATAATAATGGTTGAATTGTCTTATACAGACAATTGAGTAACGGCTTTACGGGCAGTTAATTCAAAAGAACTCTTACGGATGCAGGATAACAGTATAAACCGCTGGTGACAATAAATGTGATCGTTTATGCGGCTGTAAAGCAATCGATTCCGTCGCTGAATATGAGCATTGGCGATAAGCCAATAAGAGACGTGTCACGTGGTCCACTACACCCAACCCTAGATCTAATAAATACTGCTAATACCCTTATTTTTTATTACTTTACTATTTGACCTAAAAGTGCGATTAGCTACTCGAATTTTTATCTTTATATCTAACCGGTAAATTAAGGGCCACATTTTTAGTAATAAAATTTATTTATAGACGCGTTTCCTCTTTCAAGGTCCCTAAATGTTTGTGGTCACCTGTAAGCTTGGTCGTGGGGCGGGAGGCCCAAGCCGGAGTCTTCGGAGGGCGAGCGATGGTCGACCACGAGAGGCGCTTCTGCCGGCACCTCCTACAACAACAATCTCTACCTCACCCTAATATTTATAGTAAATCGTCGTTACAAAACGTTACAATGCCGTAATCTTATAGTAGTACTTATCTCCTAATTCGTAAAGTTATACTCGTTTACACATAAGTACAAACGATATATCAAATTTTGATGATATTAAATTAATACAAAGAATATATTTTTTATATTTCGTCCCGTTGAAGATTTGTTTTTTATGTCATGATGAATTTAGAGATGTCTACAAACTTCACCTAACAATTACATCTATGAATACATAAAGCTTTTAACAACAACATGATTATAAACATTTACACATCAAGTTACGCTTTATATGCAACAGAATTTAAATATCTAATATTATAAGGCTAAAGTAACACCTGAAATACGATACGATGTAATAACATTTCGAAAAAAAAGGATTATTATATATTCAACTCAATAAAAAAGATTTTTGCTAACGTAGGATTTTATAATACGTCCATTAGTTAAGAGTATTTAAGAATGAAGAACTTTAATGGAACCTGGTAAAATGTGTAACTATATGATATAAGTAGGTACTTAATAAACGAGACAGTTTCCATTGCATTTCAGGAACATTAAAGAACTAAAAGTACAGTTAAATACTCTGTACTCCTTTTGAGTAATATGTGATTTAATTTGGCCGTGTTGAATCTATTGTTTTGCAAATTACATCGTATCGTTTCAGTATACAACATGCAACATATATAGAAAAATGCGTGCAAAAAGCACTTACCGGATCGTGAAGCTCGTGCATAGTCGAGGACGGCAGCATGTGTCTCTCACTCCCGCGCTACAAACAATTCCAAGCCTCAGGTATTTACACGCCTTTATAAAACTATACTTCAGGTTTTTAATCTCGGGTAAGAGTCCCAGTTGTCTTTTCTACCGTGTTTTCTAGTATACATTGTGGGTTATTGTTTTTACCTCTCAGGTATTTCAATCAAGATATATAACTTGCATTAAAAACTGTAAAAACTTACTAAGAATGTGATAAAATTGTAATCAGTACCTTAATTATTTTTCTTTTATAAAATATGAAGCAATGTAAATTGTGTATATCCATTTTATATTATACTAGTCGACTCGCCCGCGCTTCGGGTGTTTAATGTAAAATTATAATCCATATGCCTACATAGTCAATCAGGATTAGTGTACCCATCGCATTAAAATTGAACCGAACGTACCAATCGTAACGCAGTAAAATTTAGCTGGTGTCCTTTCCCGAGTTCTAATCTACCTCTATACCTAATTTCATCATATCTGGTTTGAACGTGATTGAGTGACAGACTGACAAAGTTACTTTTGCATTTATAATATTAAGTATAGACTATAGATGTAGATTCTTCACGTAAAGAGTCCTTATATCCCTCAGGAACTCCAATTCTTTAAAAAATATGTTGATTCTATGTTATTATATGTATGAACTATTTAATTCCTATTATATTAGCTACACAATGAACACTTATATCCCACAGGAACTCACATTATAGCTAGAAGTACTTTGTTGATCTCTACTTACCATCTATTTGTGTGCACAATCTCATTCCTATCATATTAGCTATTCTATGTATTATTATACTAATAAATCCCTTGTACCCCATAGGAACTCATACATTGAGATGAATGTATTCTATTTTTTACTTCAACCTACAAATTAATACTCTCATTTCACTTAACTGTATTCAGCACTGTATGCACAGGATAAAAAGTATCCCATTTTCCAACCCAGCTTATAAAGTATCCGTGTAACATATCTCATTCAGATCGGTTCAGCCATTTTCACGTGCGCGCACAAATACACAGACAAACAGATAATCAGACCAAAAATTCAAAAACTATATTTTTGTGATATATTATTTATTGCTTATTTCACATGTCTGAATGCCTTAATACGCCATGTCTATGACATTATTATAAGTATATATTTTACATACTCAGTACTGGTTATATATATATAACGATATAACTAACGAATGGTTAATCTACTATTTTATTTCTTCATATACATTTAAAAACCTTTTTATATGGGCAACCGAACTATTACTTTCGTGAAAATATTTAAAATTAAGTATGTTTCTATTTTTTTTTTGTTTTGTATAAATTCTGGAGATTGTAAACCACAGAAAAAACAAGGTCAAAGATCATCGTACTGAACAAAGGGGCTGTGAAATATATACTTTAAACTAAACATTATGAACCGAATAGAATTTTTCTGTGAAGCCTTTACTGATTGAATTTAAATTTATATATGTCGGTGAATAAGTCATAATGAAGTAGTTACAATGTAGATACCACATGGTTAAGTAAATCCAACGTTAAATTAGACAGAGAATCTGGACAGTGAAGGTGAGTGTTGTAAAGGCCTTCTAAACCTACACACTTGGTTACAAGTCCAAGGCACCGCTGGGTTCCTGTCAGGATAGTTAAAGATCGTAACGTCTAGTTATATACTGACCGTATCACGCCCGTAGGTCTTTTTCTTTCCTTTTATTACTTTATACTCTAAAATATATTTTGAACTTAATGATACTTAAGTCATATAATAGTCCAATTCTATCCAATCTATATAAAATTTGATGCCAGATGTTATATTAAAATCAGTTGCCAATATAGTTAGAATACTCTAAATTTCTTCTAATACAAGTCAAATAAAATCATTATTGATTGCAATATATCACAAATATTTAATTTTAGATATAAATAAGTATATTTGAGAATACCATAGGGAAAGCTTTTCATCGAGCAAACTCAAACAACCTAAAAAACAAAGCAAGAAAAATATTGTAATGAAACATTAGGCTAATTTTTCTTATTTTTTATAGTTACATTAATTTGAACGATATATTTTATTATTTATTATAGAATCATTGTGTTTACGTTAGAAAAACTTTACGTTTTTTTGATTATCGTTATTGTCCATCAGAGATTTAAATACTAATACTTTTATTCCTTCAGCACTGTGAGATATGATAATTAAATTATGTAAATTAAAAACACGCTTTTTACATAAAATTACGTTCTTTATTTACATTTTTACCTTTATGTGGTGGTCAGGTCCGTCCTCTGGGCGTCGGTACACAAGTTCGTCGAAGCGCGGCCGATCCTCCGGAAGTAGAAACTCTCGGATTTCCGTCAGAAGGGAGTACTGCGAACAATATTTTTTTCACTTGGACTAAAATATATAAAAATAAACGACACAAGAACAATAAATATTTTCAGTTATGTAGATTCTACTGTAATCGCCATATTCGGTCACTATACCAAAGGCGTTACCTTGTTAACGATACTTATTTTATCCAGGAGGAAATTATAAAATCTTTTTAGATATTACAACCATATCAGCTTATCTTTCATAGTAACCTATTTAAAAGATTATCTTCAAGCCTAACGATCTTCATCAGGCTGAGGTAACGAGCAAAAACTGTTTAACAAAATGGTAGCAGCTGTTCTACAGCATAAGTTATAAAGTTGTGGTCGCTTCATTTTAAACCCATTTCTGTTCTAATAAATGTTTAAGGAAAAGAAAGCAAAAACATTACTCTAGAAAACAAACGCCGATCCTGTATAATCATTTGTAAAGGTTATTTTTCGCCGTCGACTGTAATTAAGTAGCAATAAACGGAAAAGGGAGTGGTAATTCCTTTTTTCGCGGGTTCAGAATGTTTACGACGGCAAATCAGCGTAATTGAGGGTAAATTGCCTATTCATAATTCCAAAAGATTAATGCACAAACGTTATCGTAATGGACGACATTTCTCTATTTCATAGCTAGTAACGTGGGGTTATAATTATATTAATTACAGGTTGCACAATTTACGGGCTTAAATCATAAAATCACTGGAACATGGTCAATAAATTGTTCAATTTTATTGAATTAAAAGCTTTAGGACATAAAAATATTAAAAACCTTTTCAGTGACTTAGACGAAGTAATTAAATATACAATTCAACTGGTAATAATGCAAAATATATAACTAATATTTATTGGGTAATCATATTTATTTAATTTTATCTTAAATATCATCTCACTATCATGATATTCCCTCTTATTACATATATCGTTTTGTTATAGTCGTGGTCAACTAGTAGCTTAACAATAATAATTAATCCAAGATGGGACATAGCGCGTCTACCATTTTGAAATTTTTGCTGTCTATGAAGTTTCGTTGATTGATCTATCTATACCTATGCAATTATATAAATATCTAACAGGTACTTTGTTCCTTGCAAATTGATACATCATTACGAATTCAGTGTTTGGGTTCCATTTATTATTATCGCCACCATCAAACCAAAATATAGATAGAAAATAAGAAACTTGCTTTCTGAGGAGTATCCAACAAATCCCTTAACACCGTAAGAAACGCATCAGGTGTTAGACGTCTTGACGCGTACTCTTCCATGTAGTATGCAAGTGCAGGAATATCACTTTGAGGTAGCAATGACTTTGCTTTCTGCTCCACTGCAGTTGCTGCTGCTCCTCTCCGCTTACCCCATCCACTTATTCTGTGGTAGTCAAAACATGAAAATTATGTTTTAATTTAATCAATAATATATAATTACTTAAATATTTAAACATCTTGCAGTCATTCATGATGTGTTAATAAATAAAATAAGAGTTTCTACTACACCGGCTTCGGGTGCTATAGCAATATACCACGTATAATAATTAAATATATACACGTATAGTAGCCTCCCTGTGGTGTGGTGTGACCGCTTATTTGTGCGCCGGAAGTCGTGAGTTCGATTCCGGGACGGACAACAAATTAAAATACTGTTTTACTGGCTAGGACAATACAGGCTGATCACCTGATTGTCCGATAAGTAAGATGATCCATGCGTCGGATGGGCATGTAAAAAGTCGGTCCTGCGCTTTAGCTTTCTCCGGTCATGTCGGTTCTCCGTCTCATCGGAC
>JAOPUB010109683.1:0-12439 GCA_027564055.1 Neptis clinioides
CCTCCAATATAGTACGCCGGAATGCTTGTTTCAGGAGTTGGCAATGACTGGGATTTGAATTCACGATCTATCAATTATGTTCGTGAGTTTAACGATGATGATGATTCTAGTGTAGAAGTATTATTTATTAGAAAGTTGGATAGCTTTCTGAAAATGTTACAGGTGAGCATATATGAGGTAGGAGCTGATGATAAAGATGAAGACACCCTTCTGAAGTCTTTTCTTATGTCACTTAATATACGAGGCAAAGTATAATAATTTCTGTTTTTATTTTTTATTATATGATTAAATCTTATGTCTGATAATGTTAGATGTGTGCAATTAATCATTCTGATTACAATTATATATAAAATTATGAGAACACCTATCCCATCTTGCCCCATCATCCCCTCATATTATAGAAATAGTATTAAATAAATTGAGTCAAAATTTTATGCTAATCTAAAGTATATCGATCACAAAAGCTTTCAGAAAAATCTAGATTTAAAACAGATATTTCCCATGTTGATTTAAAATATTTTTCCTTTAATCTACCATTCCAAACCATTGCACGATTCCCAAACTGTTCATACGGAAATCCGTTTTAGTTGAAATGAGCACATCCTCTGATAGCTCAATTTACTATATCTTTAAATAATAAACATATAAAGAAATATATAAAGTGATAGGAGAAGCAAATCAATTGCGATTTAGTCACATCACGTCAAATGGTTTAACACGTAACTGCGCGCACGGTCTATGAGACCAAAAGTGTGCCATTAAAGTATGTTTATAATTTTATATTCTGAAAAAATATCAGTTTATGACTTAAATTTACTTTCTGCCTTCTTTTTTGAATTTTTTTATCAAAAGATATTAATTAGAACACTAAAATTAAATCTTACTAAATGTGAAAGTCTTTGTGTTTGGGTGTCTGTTACTTAATCACGCGATAACCGCTAAATGGGTTTCAATGAAATTTGGCATCAAGATTGTTAAACATGGACTCCTTTTTATCCTGCAAAAATAAAGAATTACTATACCAGGTATACTATATAATTTAGCAATAGTTTGTTGAAAATGATATATTTTTGATGTTACTCTAAAGATTATGTGGTAAATTGAACCTGTGCGAAGTCGGAGCGGTTCGACTAATATAATATAAATTATAACATCTTAGTCAGTATACAGCTACTTATATGTTTGAGCTTCAAGATAAATCTGATCTTAGTCTTAGGTATTCATCTGTTGCCCCTTCTTTGCTTATACTATATACCTATTACTATATCTTTGTTAGTATCAACATCATCACTAGTGAGGGTATGCAGATTCCACACACCTTTGAGCACTTTAGGGAACACTCAGGAGTGCAGATTTCCTCATGATGTGTTCTTTCACCGTTACAGCAAGTACACAACTCAGATAAGTTAGAGGTGTGTGCCCAGGATCAATCTAAGAACTGCTTTTTTAACACTTTAGTATAAACAAAATAAAACAACAGGTGCTCAGGTGTACATATAAATATATCAATATTTTATTATTAGCACATTACCCTCTATTTTCGTGTAGGTTAAACTTATAAAAAGGGTTCAGCTTCGACAGGAAACTCAGCAAAATATCCCATAGAGTAATCAAACTAACAAATCATGCGTAAAATGACGCTCACGCTGAAAATTCAACGATCCCGTTTTTAAATATAAGGGCTTCAAGTTTTATATATACTATATAGTTAACAAACCCAATAATACCTACGTAACAAGGGGAGTGCATCTGATTTTAGAAAAAAAGCCCAAGGGGGTGGCTTATAAGGATGTACAGGCGCGTTCTTCATATCTTACCATTTTAATAGGTATTTATTTTTCTTTCTTCGTAGTTGTTTTTTAGGCTAAAAAATAGGCAATTAATGCTTAATAATATTTTAATATTTTTTAAATAAATTATAAAGCCATATCTTCTTGAATGTTCTAATTTTACGAAAAACTTTTAAAATCTTATCTTATATATTAACCTTGTTTCTTGCGCCCATTCTTCTCGAGCTTGGGTTAGGTCGTTTCCCAATAGGTGTTGATTTAAAGGTTCAATAAGAGAATGTAAATTCCAATTTTAAATAAAAAAAATTTACTATGTCCTTTATTTTGTCCTGACAGTCCAGCCGTGCACGCGTAATACCGCAACAAGGGAAAATGGGTATTTTATATGTTACGATTAAGATTACAGGTGCTAATACAACTATTATATTATAGACGCCTTAAAATATCATATAATCATTTAATATAATAAAATCAATAGAACTAAATATGAGTGTTCCGATAATATCATTGTCGTAAACTCGCAACGTATTGTCTTGATATCCTCATATTTATTATTACACAGACTAGAAACCATATTTATTGTAAAGATAGTATTGTTTAGCACCACGCTGAGCGGCAATAACGGTCAGGGGGCAATTTATGACGTCGCCATAACTTTGCAGTATCCGCGATATGTTCGATTTATGTACGCATTAGGATGGCTTCCGTCCCGAGATTGTTGTATATTCAGTTCCAATATCTTTATAGGCCTCGACCTAGTTTCCGTTGCAAAAAATATAGTCTTTTGTGTTTCTAATACTTTTATGTAGATATTCCTGTGATAAATAAAGAAACAAGAGCTGAAAAGAAACGGATGAAAAGAAACGGATGAAAATATTTTGGCACTATGTAGAAAATATATTGATGTAAAAAAAATTGGGCGCTCACGTATTCTATGCAATAGTTACTTCTGGGATAAAGAATATCCTATTTATTATGAAATGTATGTATGTATACAAGACTCCAATTTATGTGAACAAGAACCTTCTCTCCACGAGATCTAGGTAGACTTTTCTAAGTAGACTTTTTATAAAGTACTTTGAAACGTCAAAATTGGTCCGTCAGCAATTACTGACTTTGTGGAGACGAAAATATGGCGTTACAAGTTTATTTTTTTTCCTAGTATTAATATTATGTCCGTCACTATGTTTGGAATACATTGTAATATTCCGCTTAATATATAAAATGCTACAATAAATATAATGTGACGGTACCGTGAGAATACCTATCTTATTGAATAATGAAACCTGAAGTTTCCTTGTAAAGTAAAATCATAGATATTATCATTACGATCCCCAGCCTGATCCCCAACATGTACCTTACATACCTTTTTTAAAATTAGAATAGTTATATATTTTTCAGAAAATCGTTAAATTTCATATACAGTTTTCTTCAACAGTCAAATTTTAAAACTTGCTCAATAATACGATGTTAGTTTTATAGCTTGAAGTTTTAATTCCTATATATAAATAATACATACGAAAAAGCAGCTAGACAACCATGGGAATTGACGCGGAAAAGGAACAGAAAAATTGGATATAATTTTAAAAATTAAAATATAAATAATTACTGGTAACCCTGAGATCTTAGACTCGCTCTCTTATCGCTTTCTTATCTGTATGGCACATTGAAAAGTGTAATAATATTGCAAGGACAGCAAAAACATGTATCGTTGATCAATACCGAATAATCATGAAATGTGAAGCTAGTCTAAATACTGTGACTAGAATTAGGAATAAATTACGATATACAGTTATCCATATTTTGGTAGCTATAAATTACAAGTGCTATTATACGATTCTACTATTACTTTTACATAATCATTACTACTAGGATTGTTTATTTTGAGTTCCAACCAATTCGAAGTATGGTCACTGCATTCATCGTAGCTTTCGAATTGTTAAAATATAATAACAATGATGATTTAATACTACCACTACAATTTTATTTAAGCTGATTGTCTTGTCTTAGTCACTATCATGTGGAAATTTAAAAGTATTATTGTTATTACACAGTACAATTCTTAATTCCAAAGTGAAGTTCGAATCATAAATTAGACTCATATATTTCTATAAAAATTTACTATTTGCTAATAATTCGCGGGGTCACAACGGTAAAATGACTGAAACATTACCCTTCAGATCATAAGACAGCAGATGAAAACTTTACGATAAATTACTAGTAATAAATAGACACATATCTAAAATTGTTACATTTATCGGATCTAAGACTTATTTACTTTAGAAGATGATATTGATTATTGCTTTGCGTTTCATACTACGTCGCTACTTGTCTGAAACCTAATTACTTAATCTGACTCTTGTTTTCGGGACTCTGTAAACAATAATAAATTATTAACAAATGATTAATGAATATTTCGTTTATGATCACTTTGTGGTAAATAAAGGCTTAAAAAAAAGGAAAGCAATCAAAGCGTATTAAATTGCTCACCTCATACGGCGGCGGGGGCACCGTAAAGATCCGGGTCACTATTGACCCGTGATTGGAAAAGAAATTCAATAGCGTCTTCATAATATTTATTTCTTTTTAATAACATCGATTTACTCAATAAAAATTACATTGTATTTAACACTCCTATTTATCTGATACAGGACGCCACAGACATACCAGAGTCGACGACAATCTCGCTTCCCGTTATGCTGCTGGCTTTATCACTGGCCAAGAAAGCTGCAACCTCAGCTATTTCATCAGCTTTCACATCACGCCTTAATGGAACCTGACTAGATACAACAGCCCACATTACATCACTTTCCTCCTTACTGTGACCAGAATTCATCAAAATATTCGTCTTTACTGGTCCTGGAGCGATGCAGTTCACTCTCACTCCATGGTCAGATAATTCCAGGGCTACACATCTTGTTAAGTGTGTAACCCCAGCTTTAGATACGTTATATCCTATACCTCCTTTACCAACCAATTTCGACATTACACTTGAAATATTTACCACACATCCTTTACTCTCAATCAGAGCTGGTGCAGCATAATGTATAGCAGCGACAACAGCACGAAGATTAACTCCAACCATTTTGTCGAATTTATCCAGAACAGTAGTATCTGTTATAGAACCTCCTCCAGTAATACCTGCACAATTAATCAGAACATCGATTCTCCCAAATTCCTTAACTGTAGAATTCACAGCTTCTTTTAACTCCATATCCTTAGAGATATCAGTAACGAGTTTCAATACTTTGGTTTTCGTCAGATTTTCACATTGTTCCGCTACTTTTTGAAGATTGTCCACATTGATATCTATTAATGCTAATCTTGCTGATAGTTTTGCGAAGTGTACAGCGATAGCCTCTCCAATACCGGACCCGGCACCGGTTATTAGAACAATTTTATTCATGAAACTCATTTTGATTCTACTGTTATACTATTTTATCTATTGATAATCATCGCAATTTATAGTTTAGAATTTCAAGTAGTATAACCAACACAGAGATATTAAATATAGGATAAAATTAGTAATGAATAGACAAAAGAGAATAAGAGGAACTTAGTAGACATGGGAGAATTCTCTGGTAAGACACACAGTTCAACTTACGAGTAGTTTGGGAAACTGTCATCAAGACATTTTTACGTTACACTACATTCCTAAGGGTAATTCCTCAATCCTTTAGCTATCTAGTGACGTAATTGAATGTTGTGGTGGAGGTGATAGCTACAACACCACCACCATCACCAACCTGTAGGATTTATTTATCATTCGTCTTTTATAATTGTCTCATAAAAACTTATCGAATGTCTGTTCATGGAAAATCTTACTAATATTATAAATGTGAAAGTATGTATGGTTGGATATTTGGATGTTTAGATGTTTGTTGGTCGTTCACGCGATAAGGTTTCGTTTAGTGAATAAACGAATTTCAATAAAATTAATAGGCTACTTAATATCCCGAAAAAAGACAGAGTTCCCGCGAAATAACGATAAAACATGTTTACTCACATAAGCGCCAAAATATTTCTATTTTGTGACGATATATCGAGAATTAAATATATTTTGATAAATCTAAGTATAATACGTGGTAAACTGCATCCGAGCGAAGCCGGGGCGAGTCACCTATTATTTAATAAATTTTTATTTGGGGGGTCGTTATCACGGCATCACGCTGAAACGGCTGAACCGATTGGCATGAAACTTGGTATACAGACATCGTATAGCCTGGCCTACAAAATAGAATACTTCTTATTCCAAAAAAAGATACAATTCCTGTGGGATATAAGTATTTAATTCACATCCTCACAAGTCTGTGACTGGATGAGGCGAGAAAACCTTTGAACGAATGAGTGATAAGAACTTCCGTTGAAATTGTGTAGGTACATATGTCAAGAAGTGAAGAGAGTACGAAAAAAGAATTGTATAGAAGGACTAACAAGTTTTTAATTTGTCTTGTCTGCATGTTATGACTAAACAGATCTTAGTGACTCATAATTGGTAAATAAAGTTTAGTTTGGAGATGTTAAAGATAATTTTAATAAAGACTAAGTAAATAAAATCACCACGATCAACCTTAACGAGGTCACGCTGGTCGGCTGTACATAAATCATTACTTCCATATTTAAATCTAAATATCGATTTACAATGATGTAAATCAGAAGCATGGTCAATCTAGTCGTGCTGTTTATCAATAATTCATTACGAGCACCTGAACAAACATCTATCGATAACACAATATGAAGTGTCAATTTACTTTTACTGTCTTTGATAGTCACTGTAAAGTATTTTTAATTTCTATCTATTAAATCAATTTTTAAGCCCTGGGCTGATATGGAAATGACCAGAATGAATCAATATAAATGTTCAAAAAAATTCAAAGGAAATGGTTGCAAAACAAATAAAATCTCTGTTGAGAGTATATCTTCCATCCATGTATATAAAAGAAGAAGCTGACTGAATGACATATCAACTGTAAGGGTTAGTACCTCGAAATTTTGGCCAGGGATTCCTTTTAAAACGCAGGGGAGCGTCAAGAAAATCTTGATATTTGAAAAACTGGAAAATTCACCCCCTAAGGAAGTAAAACAGTACAACAGTACAAATAAAACGGAGGTAAGTATGAAATTTGTTGTTTTGAAAGTTATTTGACTGAAATTCAGTATGAAGGTTCTTCGAATCTAGTATGAATGAATACTCCACAGCGAAGCGAGGATGGATCGGCTAGTCATTGATATATAGAATCTTTAGCTATAACAACTAACGTAAAGAGTATGTAAACATTTGTTTAGGATATCAACCCAAACAAATTAAATTATCGTTGTCCTATAATTCTAGAACCGACTTCTAATTACTGTGTTCGTGACAATAGTATGGCTCCAGCATCAACAGCAATCTCGCTACCAGTTATATTATTTGCTTTATCGCTGGCCAAAAAAGCAGCTAATTCAGCAATATCAACTGCTTTAATAACGCGCTTAAAAGCGGTGTACTCAATCATTGCCGCCCATGTTCTTTCACTTTCTTCTTCACTCATACCCATATTCAACAAAATATTCGTCTTCACTGGTCCTGGAGCAATACAATTTACCCTAACTCCATGCTCAGATAACTCCAACGCCGCGCATCTTGTTAGGTGGGCAACCCCAGCTTTGGATACCGTATATCCAACAGCGCCTCTAATAACTAATTTAGATAACAGACTTGATATATTTACCACACATCCCTTGCTCTCAATCAAAGCTGGTGCATCATAATGTATAGCAGCGACGACAGCTCGAAGATTAACACTAATAATTCTGTCAAAATTATCTAAAACATTACAATCTATTATATGTCCTCCACCTCCAACACCAGCATTATTTACAAGCACATCAATTCTTTTTAATTCGTTAACCGTTGTATTTATTGCTTCCTTCAGTTGGAATCCTTAGAAACATCAGCAACAATTCTCAATACTTTAATCTTATGTAAATTTTCGCATTCCTCTGCCACTCTATAAAGATTATCTGCAAATAAAGCTATTTATAATTGTCGTGTTATTAATAAATAGTATGAGTAGTAAGTCCAAAATAATGTCAGGATAAAGCTGAATTAATATAGCAATTGCCACATAAGTTTACGTCTGAGAAAAAGTAAATGGGGGAAATTACGCACTCTGGTTGTACCGCGCCACTGCACTGGCAATTACATCCGTGACGTTTAACTGAAACTTCGCATGAGAACCAATCGCGTATGCTGCACAGCCGTGGCCCCCGCGTCCCCCTATTAAGCTCCTAATTATGACTTTTGCGCAATCAAGGCCAAACATATACTTACGTGACGCGAGCTATAGATAATATAATGCGTTTTATATTTTGACCTTTAAAATAACCGCTTATTACGTATGAGTGTCTGTTTTTCAACCAATTACATTTTTTTCATCCACATATATGTTTGTTCTGTCTAATATCTGAAACGGCTGGACCGATTTTAATTGGAATTATACTGACAGATAGCAGATGTTAAAAGAAATATGAAATTACTATTATTTTAGAAAAAAAGTTAATTACCGCGATAACATAATAGACCTCAGCGAAGCATGGGTGGGTTTATAATTAAATGTTATCGTTTAGTTCTGAGCTTACTATACATATATAATTCTGTATCTAAGATAAAATTAATTCAAATATAATACAACAATATTTTATCCACGGGTTTTTTGCCAAATTTTTAAAGCCTGAAACGAAATTCAATGTTTTATATATTTTTAGATCCATCAATAATGTATTTCGAAAAAAATTTAACAATTATGGTGGCCCTGATACCAATATGTCATTTGTTATAAAATTTATTTTTTCAACACGAATTCTATGAAGTTAAATATTAAATAAACAATAATTTGTATTTATTTAATACATTATATATGAAAAACGTGATTTTAAATAATAATAAATACCTACATTTAAAATTATTTATTCAATAATCATGAAAATACTTTTTTGTAATATATGTGAAATATATACTAGCTGACCCATCCCGGCTTCCCCGAGTACAAATTACCACGCATTACTATTGTGCGCCTGAACAAATTTAAACGCAAAAATTTTTATTCCCGATTGTTAACATATATGAACAAATTATAACTTGTGCGAACATCATTAGACAATCTACTTTAAAAAAAATTAAGTAACCTAAGTACTCGCTATAACATCAACTATTCGTCAGTGAAAGTATATAAGAATATTTATATAGAATACTAGCGGACCCGCCCGTGCCTCGCTTCGGGTATTTAAAGCTAAATTATGATCTATATGGCTACATTGTCGATGAGTATATGTGTTGCAAACCGAACGAACCGAACTGAACGATCAATTTATTCATTAGAAAACCGTAGCATGTGGCAACACTGCGCCGCCTCTGTTCGTCAAAAATATTGTAGTAGTTGCTTCTCACTAACTTTTTAAAATTGGCACAGTAGAGCAAAATGGCGATGACTTATTGGTTTCAAAGTATGGCAACACAGTACCACCTATATTACGCGGGAATAGTGTAGCTTGCTATTAGTGAAAGAATTTTTTAAATTGGCGTAGTAGGAATAAAATGGCGATGGCTTATCGATTTCAGAGTATGTCAACACTACACCACCTATATCATTCTAGCATAGTGTAGCTTTCTATCATCTTATCATAGATTATAAAATCAGTTTAGTACTTACAGAAATAATCTCCATTTTACAAAATGGCCACTTTATGACACTTAAAAGGCCATACCTTTTTAATTATTTTAAATATGGCAACACCACATAGCCTATGTTACCCGGAAATCAGTCTAGTAGATTCAGAGCCTTTTCCAAACAAACAAACATATAAAAATACAAACATACAAGAATACAAACAATCAAATTTTACCTCTTTATATAATAGTGTAGATATTATTACTAACACTGCCATCTGTTAGAAAGCATTGAAACAGCCTTTTTTGAAACAATACATTTTATTAGTTAACACTTAAATTATAATAAATTAAATAAATAAATTTACATTTAACTTCAATTTGTTGTGACACTTCCAAGAATAATTATTTAATAACAATATATTCAAATAATACTCCAGTAACCTCTGGGGCAGGTTTATTGACCTTACTCTTGAAGGAGTCTATTACCACTCATGACAACGAGAAAAGGATCGAGAGTGGGGTGGCCCACACGCGCTCATGAGTGGAAGGATCGCAGCAGTCGTGGTTGTCGCTTGAGGAAGCTCGGAGTGTGTAACCAACTATTTTGCCAGATGCCAGAGATTCCAGTAGTAAAACTTAAGGTGACCGAGTGTGGTGCCAGCAGCGTCCAGCTCCAGCAGACAGAAAGGTACGTGTCTCCTCATCATTACATTTACCCCAGTACAGTTCCCAGTACTTTTGGCCATCACCAACATTAAGTGACACCAGAAACTAAACACAAGTAATAACTTTGAAGATATTTTTTATCTAGTTTTAAGGTAAAATATCGGTTTTTATTTTATAAAGGTCAACCTCCCTTGCCCATAATTTTTTTTTTATTGTCTGTACTCTGAAACATTTTTTGTCATTGCTAGTGTAACGCGCGGCTCACACCGGTTCAGTAGCTTTATTCGGAAGTAAATAAAAAAAACATTTTGATTTAATTTTGGCTTATTATACAATTATTTCTGTCTAACGCCTCACTTAGATGACGTTGAAAAGAAATAAATAATTTTATATTATAAGCCACCTAGGGGTTAGTGGATCAAGTATGTTTGTTTGTTTAGAATAGGCTCTGAAACTGAACCATATTCAGAATAATTAAAAAGATAAGGCCATTTAAGTAAATACTTTGAAATCAATAAGTCATCGCCATTTTGTTTCTACTGCACCAATTTCAAAAATTATTTCTCTGATTGGAAGCTAAACAATTCGCGCGTTATCTAGGTGATGCAGTGTTGCCATACTTTGAAATCAATGTGTCATCTCCATTTTGTTCTTATTGCACAAATTTTGGTTTTTTAAATTACTAAATTGGTAGTTCGGTCCGTTCGGTTGCGCAAGACTCATCGTGATTGACAATGTAGGCATATAGATTATAATGAGTTACATTAAATACCCGAAGCGAAGCGCGGGCGGGGCCGCTAGTCATTGAGGAGTTAGAATCTTAAATGACTTACTAAGTTCTAGTATCAGTAAATTATCCAGTAAAAAAAGATCTAGTATCAGTAAATTATCCATTATTATTAAGTATGAAATAATTAGCTTTGTTAAATACTACAGACCTGACCAAGCTTTGCTTATAAAACAAAGTCGCTTTCCGCTGTCTGCATATGCATGCTTAGATCTTCACAATGGCTGCTTTTTTACACATTCAAAATTTCAAACCGTCACATTCTAACTCCCAAAACTTCCTTATGAATAAAAATGAAACTATAGTTCTAAGATTTCTCCATTTAGTAAGTTAACAGTTTAATTTTCAATAAATGTTGCTATATTTAATACGAACTCCAAAGACGTAAGCGATTACATATCTCGACTTGCACTTCATCAACTTCAAGCCATTTTTCACGTACATAAAACGTAGTCCTTTCCCAAATTCCATTCCATCTTGTCTCTTCACCAAATTTCATCAGATAAATGGACTTACTTTCACATTCATTATCGTCGAGGAAGTCTTTTTATGAACAATGACAAATGAACAATCTCTTATGAGTCGCAGCTTAATGTTTTATAGCCTATACCCTTCTACAATAAATGGACTATCTAATACAAATAGAAATTTTAAATTTGGACGAGAAATTCCTGAGATTAGAGCGTTCAAACAAACAAACTCTTCAGCTTTATAATATGAGAATAGAAGAGTGATTTTTAATATTATGTATAAAATATGTAAGTGAATAACCCACCACGCTAAAACCGTGATATCATAAGTTTAAAGAAACGTTTCTTTATATATTCTTTTATCGCACACCGAGATGGAATTTTAAATTCAAATTTACCGCTTTAGTTACAGCACTTGAGACTATTTCAATCTCTTTTGTAAAACATTTACTTTAAAATATTCTGCAGGTATTAAAAAAACACTTTTCTATCACAGACATGAAGAATTTCATATATAATATACTAGTCGACCCGCCCCGGCTTCGCCGGGTGCAATTTACTTAGATTTATCAAAAATTTTAAATTAAAATTTAATTTTCAACAAATATTTAGGCGCTACCGACGTTAAACATATTTTATCATTATCCCACGGGAACTGTGAATAACACCAGGATAAAAAGTATCCCATATGTTAATCTAGATTACAAAGTATCTGTGTGCCTAATTTCATTGAAATCTGTTCAGCTGTTGTGGTGTAATTGAGTAACAAACATACAAACTTTCACATTTATAATATTAGTAAGATAGTAAGATATGTCGGAGCGTAAGGCGCGATAGACAATTAAACATATCTTACAATTACGACAGGAACCTAAGCAGTGCCTTAGACTTGCGACCAAGGTGCAGGTTTAGGGAGGCGCCCCCTTGCCACATATATGAACACTCACCTCCACTGCTTAGTTTCACTCTTTAATCCTTATTCTTAGCTTAAGGATAACCCTGTCTTCAAAATTATATTGTTAAGGTAAATCAACTCATTATTATGCAATTCTATAACATAGTCTTGGGTAATTCG